>WOFM01000553.1:630964-909162 GCA_011428145.1 Ericerus pela
AACTATGAGTATTGTTGCTACCCAATCATTTCTAACCTTCTCAAATAGTTTATTTTAGCTCCCACTCATGCATGTCCCCAAGCTAGAACTTCACGAAAATCATCATAACACAACGAAGTTTCCAAATACATTTGGAAAATATTCATATGAAAGTGATCAATATCATAAACTCATAAACGAGTTTCTTCAGCGGTATTCTCATTTCAAACTTTCTATACAGATTTCTAACTTTCATAAAATATGTGTAATTTGTCTTTAGAAAAGACATTCCAAAGAACTAATCGGTACCTACTTTAAAATATCCTCTTTTGTTTCTTTCATCTCGAGCGACAGATCGTTGACATGAGCAAATCTAAATTATTGAAGAGCTAAACGATTTAAGAAAACGTACGGAAGGGAAAAAAAAGTTAACGAAATTTTTTTTTTTGAAAAACGTCTGCAAATAAAAAAAAAAAAGTATGAGTGCGAGAAAAACTAGGGAGATGTTTAATTTTTCTCTATGCACGAGAGATTTTAATTTGAATTAAATGCGTTTTACGCTACCATTCTACCATCATTCTAAATTACAACATCTATATTTTCATGGTGCACATTCGTTATATAAATTCGTATTTGTTTTTTCCTCCATTTTTTTTTTTTTCGTACTTATTCGGTATATCTAAACGTGGTAATAAATAGATACGCATCAGTGCATTGTTTTGCAATGTTCCATAAACCGAATTAAAAATTATAAAGAGGTTAGGCTATGAGAGGTGTTCGAGTACCACACCATATATAAGTTACGATGAGGTTAAAAACAGAATTCATAGAAAATGAACGGTCTCATTACGAATTTATGGAGGTGTTTGATGAAACTCTACATATTAATTTCTATCTCATGAAACGATTTAGGGGCACGGGTCGGACACAATTTTCGTTTCATGATCCCAGAAAATTTTTGGAACAAACCAACTAAAATTCAAATGTGTATAAGTCAGACTATGTAGGTATATGACAAGTTCTTTTTTGGGTTCAATTACATCGTTTAAAAAATTATTTAAAATATTTTATTAAAGTGGGTAAGTAATATACTTTTTTAACTGATTTCAGCAGAATTTATTAAGACAATAACGAATTTACGTACATGAATATTTTCTTAGGTACTTACGTCGAGTGTCTGCTCTCACTCTCAAATTTTATTTTGTTGTATGCGAGATCCTATCCACAGAAAATTTTCTCTTCTACAAAAAAAAAATAATTTTAAAATATCAATACCTACACCAAGAAATTTACTATATCCAATAGATATTTCATACTTACATACTTATAACGACGTCATCTTGGATAGTTTTGACATTTTCAGTATCGACGGAGAATAAGAGGAAACTAACATCTATATTAATGGTACGATCATTTCATTATTTTATGATAAATACCGTCTATAATTTTATTTTTGTATATTTACTCTGCAAATACGATTGGTACTCTGTAACATTTCCAATTTCTGCCGGATATTTTCATCGGTGATATATTAGTCTTGAAAATAGTTCATTTAACACTGTTCTTTCGAATCAAAAAAATTTCAAAATATATTTTAACAATTTATATTATAGTTCCCTCAAACTTCCAACAGACGTGTAATAGTGCGCGAAATTAATCGATTTTTTCAACTTCCTTTCTTTTTTATAGAAAAGACTTTCGGTCGAAATGAAAAATCCGTTGATAAATGGAGAACTCTTTAAAACTTGTCAAATTTTTTTCAGTTTATTAATTTCGGGTTTTTATTTTTCCAAGCGAAAAGACGAAAAAAAAACCAAAAAAACAAAAAAAACGACCCACAATCGAATTCACTATAGGCTTCTGGTCGACCGATTCCTGAGTCAACGACCGACTAACGTCTCTCTTTGACTTAAAAAGTGAAAGAGGATAAAAAAATTTAGAGACAAATGAAATGATTTTCACTGTACAATGTCATTAGGTACAAGCATTTTAAAATGAACGCAGATAAGCTGCGTTAAACGAAAAAGTACTTACAATATGAAACTGTGGAAATTTCTTAAACGATCAAATTTTCATCAATAGTTTATTCTCGCTGGAATGGGATTAGGTGTGCTTACTTATGGTATTTTCACAACTATTCGAGTATGTAGGTTTACTAAAAACCTAAAATTAATAGGTATTTACTGATTTCTTTCAGAAAAATAAAAGGAAATTCTTTATAATGTGGTATACAGACAGGCGTAACAGTCTACAAAAAGGAAAATATCTTATTTTTACATACCAAAAATTACAATATAAAAATTAAACATAATGTTTAATTAATTTTTGAACAAAATATTTAAAGTCCGAAAAGACGAGAATCGGACTATCACTAGACTCACATCTAGGTGCCACACTACTTGCATAAAATAATCAATATTGAAGAAAAAAAATCGTACATACACCCACTCCTCATCATGGTGAGAAGTCCACCGTCGCTCTTAATCCCTATTGCTCTCATGAAAATTTTTCTTATTCCATATTAAACAGGAAACTATATGAAACCACAAAAAATGTCAGTTTTATTTATTATTCTAAATATGGACACATTATACTTTTGACACTTTCTATTACAGTTAGTTTGAATTTGTCCCCAGAAACGAGCTCACAAACGGCTCTGCTGAATACAAATGCTTTTCCAGCCGATGACCTCTTTGGTTGAATGTATAATCTCATTAACAACCCCAGACGGGTGGCTGATACCTCCATGGACTTAGATCTTAGAAAACAAAATTTAGACAATAATAAAAATTTTTGAATGAAATTAAAAATTCTGGAACACAGTATTTCAGAAGTTTAAAAAATCAACTTTTTCAAAATTATTAATTTATTCGCAGCACAAGTTATTTAAAATTCATTTATAACCCATAGAGTAGGTAAGCTGATCAACCATTTTTGAAAATAAACACCGAGCAAATATTTTCACAAATTGTTTTTTCATTAAATTGAAAATTATCATCAGGTCAAATAAATGCACAATTAATTCAAAAAAATTTGTAATAAAAATTCAGCGAGGATGTTTTCGAACAAAACGTAACGTTTATCTGACACCTAATATAACATCAAGAAATTCCAAACGATGAAATTTTCAGAAAAATTTTCACATTATCGAACAACAGAGTAACATATGGATATGCTTTTAAACACATCAGAACAGAAGTAGAAAAATTGGCCAGAAAAATGATTTTATGCTGTCAAAATGATGATGGAAGGGATTGTAATTTTTTGGTAAGGTCAAAGGAACATCAAAAGAAACCAGTGTGTCTACAATTAACGGACTCAAAAAAAAAAAAAAAAAAAACAATAAACATGAGGTTATTTTGCGAAAACAGATATAAAAATCTCTTTAATCTTTTTTATTTTTCGGTCGATAAGTGAAATAATTGACCAGATAATAATTGTTGGTAAGAAATTTTAATTAGGAAGATTTTGTGGCATTATCAAAAGGACTCTTTGTGGGAAAGATTTCAAAGACGGATGAAGAAGATTTCTTACTTCATGCAGGTTTTCATAAATTGGTCGTCAACCCTAAAATCCATTAGCGGATCGATGAACAAAAAACAAAGGAGAAATAATATTTGGACGTTGAAAAGAGATAAGAGAATTTAAAAAACACGTAAAAAATTTGTAATTCGTTTGATTTGGTGGCGCCATTTAGTCATCGTACTCCGATGTTAAGGGCAAATGAAATAGTTGAAAAATTAGGCCAGCAGGAAAAATGATCGAGGAGAGAAGACTCGAAAAAAATAGGGAGACAAACAAACAAGAGTAGGTGTTACATTTTTAAGAAAAGTAATAAAGTTGAAAAAATCCAAAAATATTATAATAAAAAAAACCGTGTACTTTATTACCTTGTGTATGTATAAATTTCACAATAAGAAAACAAAAATGCCAAAATATTTATCATTTTGATTTTTAAACGTGATTTCAAACTCCAGACCTTACAGACCTCACCAGAGACTATGAGCGTTCAAAATGATTTCCAACACACCTCATCCGAGCTATATTTATTTGCTGAAACCAGAACTAATATACGTAAATTAAAAAATAAAATCTGATTCGAATTCTGAATTCGAAACTGCTAGGTCACATAAATGACCTGTAAAATTTCAATTTAAAATCACTGTTCTTCAAATTTTTGTGGCCTTAGTTTAAATTAAGTAATTGAATTAAATGCAGCCCAACGAATTCATAACTTGTTAAAAGTTTCTTCTAGGCGCATAAGGATTTTTGAAATTTTATGAAAACATCCTATCAGGAATTTAAAATTTTCTCTCATTTACAAAAGTTATTGACGCTCATAAATTTATACATTTATTCTTTCAAATCAACCGACAAGCCTAACGATGGAATCAAAATTTTTATTCTGTTTACAACAAGATTTCACGAAGAAAAAAATCTAGCGCAGCATAGCTGCGTTCGAAAAAGTAGATTTTCAAAAGTATGCTTTGAAATAATTGAGGCATAATTACTGATTATTCAAAATTTTTTGAAAATAAGCTTCTACCCCTACTTTTAAAGATAGTCAGAAAAACATTCTCAACCTAGAAGATTAGAAAATAAAATAAGTGAAGAGTAGACGAAGTGATACTAGAACCCAAAAATCTCCCAATATGTACCTACCTCGAATGAAACTGTAGCATAGAAAATAAAGGATTCAGATTGTAGCTTTAACAATATATTTCTACTCATTAACACTCATATTCATATATCGCCACATCAGTCAATTATCATTCACCCTTACAACTATATGACGATGAAACGCAGTGAACAGAATACAGATGGCATATTGGAATGTTATTGCATCAGGCAATATAGTTCTCTGACTTGTACATTCATGTTCGTACTTATCATAACCTTCATCTAACCGCCAAATGCGTTGACAAATCACAATTAAAAGAGAGAAGGTATTTATCACCTAAAACTATACTGATACTTTTCTGGAATCTTCTCAAATCTTCTAGAAGAACTATTTTGACCAAGCTGCATAATTAGTGGGAGGATAATCAATCATCTTATTGGTCAATCATGACATCATCCATCTCTCTCCACAACTTTGTATTCATTCTCTTGCAAATTCGTCATTAATATAATTAAAGTAAATGTAATGTAAACTTTACTTCATGAAGAACCTTTAAATGGTCATCTTTAATAACCATCACTGGTAACTATTTTAATTATACAGTCTCTCATAACCCTTAACTGTTAAGGGGATCAGTAGATGAGTCCGCAACTATTAATATAATCTGTACTTTGTTCCATTAAAATCTTTTATTGAAGTCATTAAATATTGATTGGAACTTAGTCCAACTCTTTTCAGTTTATCAATCAATCATAGATAAAGTTGCTGTCACTGTAGCCTGTGTAAATAAGTAAATAAAGTTACTAGATCAAATTAGTAAATAAGAGAAATGTGAGTGTGATAAAATTGAATTTTTGAATTAACTAATAAAATTGTTTCACAATCCCCCATGAAAAATAGACCTTTTACAACTATTATCTCAAAGAAAAATAAACAACTCACCACAAAAACAAGCTGTATAGTAAACTAATTAACCAATAGTAACCAAAGTCCGTAAGTCTAGTGTCTGTATTAGAAATAATCTTTGTAACAAATTTGACTTTTTAAGAGCATTGTTTTTTTCAGGGCTCCAATTTGAACGTAAAAAGGGAAAAAGTCCCACTAAATAACTAATAGCTCAAAATAAAATTGACCAATAGAAACTAAAATTGTTAAGTCTTGTTCTTGTGTTGGAGGTGATTTTAATATCAAATTTTGTAACCCTTAGACAACAATTTCAACCCTTATTGAGAGGGTGGATTGTTAGTCTCAGGATTTGAACTGGTAACCCACAGATCATAAAAATGATGATGCACCATGAGGCTACAATGCCAATGTTACAAGTGAGGTGCAAAAGTGCATCCCATAGCACTGCCTTCATTTCTGCAAAGAGGCCTCACAATAGAGGGTGCAGCTAGGCTGCTATGTATCAAAACATATTTAGACCATCGCGGCTCAATGCCTCTCTAAGGAGGGGATCATGGAGGTAGTTGTATACTCATCTTAGGTTGGGAGTCATCAATTCTGTGGGTTCTCTACTTGGGGATTCAAACTGGTAATCCACGTGTTACAAAAATGATGACATACCATGCAGCTACAACACCAATGAAACAGACAAGGTGCAATAATATATACAGTCTATCTCCCCACACTGAGTCAACATCAAAAATTAACCCCTCCAATAGTCCCAGGGTACAAACCAAAACAAATTGTAACCAAATTTGAAAGAATGAGCGAATAGTGACAAATCAGTCTGTTTCAAATTGTGTAACTGTGGCATCAAAATAGGCATTTTAGAGACATTAGAATGCAAAAAATGCAACACAATCACACCAACCTGACATGTCATGAAGTCAATCCACGCCAAAATCAATAGATCTAATACTTGTATTTTTTATATAAATACAAATATAATTATAATACATATGTGGGTAAACCTCAGTACCCACAGGCATTTAATATGGATTTGCATTCCTTATTACGGTTTTGGTAAGGCAGCCAACCTTTTATAACATGGGAAACTGGCGACAAACGATAGACATCGCTGGAGTATAGGTCAGGCTACACAAGCAAGTTATCTGCGAGTATTGGAAAAGATAGGCGCGTGTTCGTTACTTAGCCTAGTATTTAACCGCCATACATATATTTACATACGTGTGTTCACACTAGGCTATGTTCGTAGCATTTAGGCTAAATGGAAAACAAATTTTATAGTTTGTCTGTTAGCCCATGTGCTACAAACATGCGTTTATGTTTTAACGTCCATAGACTTAAGTGTGTGGACTTGGTGATGGACCAAATCCACAGTCTGTCAACAGGAGCCAAGCCCCAAGGGAGAAGAGGAACATGGTCCCCACAATATTGATTTCCTAAAATTGTGCCAAAATTTTCCTCGATTCATGAAACCACAAACGTATTATGTCTTACCACTAAATCTTTTCGTGAAAACGATATTAATAAGTAGATTATCGTAGAAAACCTACTTGAAAAGTTTGTAACGTGCAACAATTTACCACATTTAGAAAGATTTTGAAAAATTTTTCATGGTAGAGAAAGCTTGAATAGATAAAGAATAGCATACAAGTGCGAATTATTTCGCAACCATAAAAATAATTTTATGGAATGAAAACTGAATTTTACTTCATTTTTGAATTTACATAAGACTTATTTGCTGGAGGGATGAGGAGGGTTTTTTTTTGTACTATTGTCGAGGCTCACTGTGGAAAGTATAATCGTTAAGTTCGGACAACAGTAAGTAATAAAAATATAATTTTATCCGAACTATTATGGAAACTATTTACTTGATACAAACAGTAGTGGGAAGCCTATTTAATTTTTTTTTTTTTTCATCAACATTTTTTTATCGTTTAACGTCTGTATTCGGTTCTTTTATAAAGGGCTGCATCAAACTTTTTCAAAGGTTGGTATGAAAATTATCAACGTTTCGATTTTTATTTCGAGTCTTTTAAGATAACTGAACCCCAGCTGTCGATTAATTTCTTTTCAAACCGATTTCATACTTTTATCAACTTTAAGATCTACAGAAGATCGTGTTGTATTTAAGTATGAACTGTAAAACACTATGCTCAGAGCAACCACGCGCTCATATCAAAGAAAAAGTCATAATGATTGTCTTGAAAGATAGAAGCATACTATCACAAAAATAGGAATTGTTATGTGACAATAACTAACTATATTGCTAATCTTACTTTGAAAATTAAAATAAATTCTTTAAATTTTCCTTCATACGTATCTACCTATTAACATGGCTCAGTATGACTGAGCTTGTAGAAATTCATTCAACTTTGAGTATATGGTAACTTTTTGTAACAAACTGAGGGTGAGTGTCTTATAGGTTACTTCTATAGATGAACATGTGAACGCAAATCATGCTTATGAGAATTCTTTTGGTCATATTTTCTGAAGTTTTTATCCAAGTGTTTTACTTTTCATACAGTTGGATAGAGTATTCAAAAGACTACAGAATGAAGGTAAATTTAAAACTGAAAGCCCCTAACAACCTGTAAAAAAGTCACTAAAAAAAAAGAAGAAATTATGACACATTACAACAGGGGGTTGTAAAAAGTCACAATCATATTTTAAAGTGTGTTCAAAAATATAAAACACAGTCACAACATATAAAACAGTTTCACCACATACACATAAAGAATTACTCTTTCAGCCAGATTTTATTTGAATATAAATTCAATCCATTTTTTCAAACTTGTTCAAATCAAAGCACAAATTATGAAATATTAATAAAGGAATTTTCGAGCCTAAACTTTCAAAACTAATTATTTTGAGATCCATGCCACACTGGCAGCCAACAGAAGAGTAAATTTTTTCCCTCCGCCAATTTTATTTTGTAGGTATCTTGACCTGGTGACTTTTTACAACAGCCAATGTGACACATTTTACAACACTTTCTCATTTGGCATTCAGACGCATGTCAATAACCCAAAAATAAATTATTTCTAAAACATAAAATATCATTAGGTTTGCCTTTAAAAGAGCTTTTTTTAATGTATTATGTTACTTTCTTTAAATGAAATTGAAGTTTTAAATAAGAAAAAGCCGAATTAAAAAATTTCAACTTTTGACCATTGAAAATACTTTTTTGTAATTATACTGGTGAGGAGAAGTAAGTAATATTGATTTAATGTAGATCAATAGTAATTATGATACCTATTGGTACATATTCAGTCCAAATTTATTGTATGGACCTCGAATGTTCCTGAGATATTTTGGGTGTGATACTTGACAGCATAGAACACAATACAAATGTTGCCCCTATTCCTAAGTAAGATTATCTGGTAAAATTTTCCTAAACCAACCCCGATTGTTTTTCCCCACAGGGAGCCAAAAATTAGACTAATTTTAGTTTTTTTCGTTTCGCTCAAAACCAGTTGTAATTATGAGGAAACAGCTCAAAAAAAATAATTTTTTTTTTCCAAAATTTTCAAAATAAAAATGATTAGGTACCACAATTGACCTCAATATTAGTTAAGGTGCTATGCAGGGCTAAAAAAAAGTATGGTATTGAGATTATTAAACACAATAAAAACGTGAAATTTGAGAATACGAGTACCTACCTACTTTGTAACAGAACTTACCTCCCTAACTAGTGAATTAATCGTTGTAATAAACAGCGTATAAAATAATAGCAAGGAGTGTTCCTTTAATCGGTCGAAAAAAAAGAAGAAAATGTTGTCGCATCTTCGGCATCCTCCTCAGGATGAGCCTGTCAATATGGATGCATCAATATTTCAACCTTTTTATGATTTTATAAAAATACCTGTCTAATTAATATAATTACCCAAAATTATCAAACCTTAACTTATTCAATTTCATAGGTACCTACATGAAAAAAAAGTCTCATGTCAAATACTTTTAAAGTAAAGATCCTTTCTTTGCATGCCAGGTATAATACGAATGAAAAAAAAAACAAAAAAAACACTTAAGCATAGCGTAGCATCACTGCGCTAGAATACACAGTTTTCACATATCTCATTTTACATCCCATTTTAAATCTTTTACATTTTTTTAATTCGTTTTTTTTTTTTCGATCTGTCTTCACATCCCTCTTTATACATCTCATTTTACAAAAAGATTCTGATACTTCAAGTGAGAACCTAAATGGAATCCTTTACGTATAGCACCGTCGATATAAAATTGCTGGTAAGTGCAATATAATATGTAGTATGTATTATGAAAAACAGATGTTTGGCATCTCATGCGCCGTAAATATGAAAAAGATACTTCGTGCAACGCAGGCGACATACTTTTTTCGACAATTTTTTTTTGTTTCACATTTTTATTTGGAACTACTGAATCAATGGGCAATAAACTTCTATCACACTCGCTACTTGAAATTCTATAATGTTTATCTCACCTGAAAACTTCAGTCCAATTCGTTATAGGTAGTTTTCTATGAATTCAGAGAAAACAATTTTTCCAGCTACTACCCGTTTTAAATTTTTTTTAGAAACTGCCTGAATAATAGGCTCCAAACTTTTGTCAAACTGGCAACTATATGTAATATAAAGACTAACTTTCGTAAAAAATTTTGGCTTATCCCTTTCGTAGTTTTCTCAGAATTTTGGAAAAACCTAATTTCCCGGAATTCATTGCTCTCCAATTTCCTCCGAAACTATTGAACCTAAAAGTCTTATCAGACATGATCCAATGTAAGAACTATAGGTACAAGGTGTTTACTTTGTAACTGACCATTAGGAAAATTCACATGATTTTCATTTTTACTACTGAAAAAGTTCCAAATAGATTCTCGAAGTTATGTAAACAAACTTTCGGACTCAAAGTTTTACAACAAATCGAGTAGATCGATAGAGGTGATTACTGAATGGGAAATAACAGTACCTACTTGAAGCATAAACTTAGTGCTATCAACAGTCCATGAGTTATCGGAAATTCTTCCCAAACATGCACAGTTTTTGAAACATTAGTCAGTATTCATTTATTCATTTGAATAACCATTTGGGATAATCGTATAACACCATTCCTACCCTACAGAATGCTATTCCCGCATGTGTTGTGAAGAAATCTTAGGTTAGTGCGTTGCTGTCGGAAGGAGACTTTTCGAACATTTATTGAAAATTAGTGGTAATTTCAAAGAAATGAAACTTTTTTGTTTGGCTTTTATTATTGTAAAGAAGAAAAAGTACAACACTTTAACCACTTTTGATTGTGCTTTGTTTCTGCCTTAACTGTTATTTCCATTCAATATTTATGTCTATCTTTGCGAACATCATCTGCATCAACTTGAAACCTGCGTCATTCAATTTCTCGTAAAGTTTTGAGTCAAAGAAATCGTTTACACAACTTTGACATTCTATTGGGAATTTTTTCAGCAGCAAAAAGAAAATCACGTGTATTTTTCTAAGGGACAGTTATAAAGTAAACACTCTTTACTTACACATACCTACTTAAACATAAGAAAATAAAATCAAAATGGAAAAATTGTATTAATAGTGTGTTTTTTTTTATGAAACGAAAAATTTTCATCATCCCCACTACCTAAACATTTTGGAAGGTCAATTTTAACCCCCCATTGTCTAGTAAACTGCAGGTAAAAAAGAAGTTAAAAAAATTCCTTATCAAGTTATAGCGGAAGATCCTTTTTTTTTTTTCGGTTTATTCGAAAAAATATATTAGACGCAGATTGCCAATATTTCTAAAAATAATGACTCATTCTCGCTACTCAGCGTACCGAATATTTTAGTGTGGTCAAGAATAAATTTCAGTCCCTCCCCTCCAATATAAAAAAAAAAAAAAGTAACGGAAAAACGCCATTGAATTCGTCGATGATAAGGGATCTCAACTCGCAAATTTTCAGAAAATACAACTTTTCCAATTTATCCCTCTTTTTTCCTCTTATCTTGACTTTTTTTTTCCGACCCTTTATTAAAACGATATTTAGAATATTAATTAAAACACCAAAGCGTAAAACACGACTAAATTTTCTAGTAACCTTTTTGTTGTTGTTTTTTTTTTTTTTTTTTTTCGCCCGGGTTCGGTAACATTGGGCTAAGTCATTTCGTGCACGTTTTTGTTTCATTCCACATTCTTTTTGTAAGTAGAATATTTAATTATTTAAACCAACAATTCTTTAAAATATGAAATATTTTGTGCTTACTCTCGGAAAATGTGATTTAATTTTTCAATTTTTTCTGCTTTCGTACGAAAACATTTAAACGTCAGACGAAGAAGACCCGCGAATGAAAGAAAAAAGTGAATTTCTTTTCGACACGACGTTCTCCTTTTTTTTCTTTTTCACCCATTACCTGCTATTTTTCAAGCTTGAATTATACGCATACGAAATAACTTACAATTTAAGTAAAATTTAGGAGGTACCTATTTTCGCAAACGTTCATCTCGTTTCTTCCGCATTCTTATGTCCTCCTATGAAGATACGCTGGTGATAAAAATATAGGTACGATACAAGTCTTGACGTTTGGGAATTCTTCCAAAAAGAAATCAGAGCTTGGAACCGTAAAGCGTAGACTTCGTTGCGTATGGAAATTCAAAGAAATGGTTTACATTTTCATGAATACCAAATAAGTTTAATTCCATATAATTTATTTGTACTTGAAGTCTGATGATTTGCATGAATATATTCTGCAACAATATTAGGTCTACTCTAGTACGAAAATTGATCAAAATTATTTGCAAAATATGAAGCACGGTACTCTGTTCAAAGGATTTTTTTTTTTTTGGTTTCATTCTCTTGACATTTCTTTATGGCAGTGGTTCCTAAGCTGTTTTACTCGCGGACTTCCTGGGACAGGGACCACGACTTTGCGGATCCTCCAATACATTCAAATTCGTGAAAAATTGGTACATTAATGAATAAAAGTTTTTCATTGCAGTAGCTGATCGACAAATATCTGGGTCACCTTTGCGAACCGCCTGGGGGTCTACTTCTTGACGACGAATAGTTTTTCTTCAAATATAGACAAATAATGCACGATTTTTGTTATTCATGGAATCAGCATCATGTTTGTTAATGCTTTTAAAACGTTGAGCTATATTTTATACTCGTTTTCAATCAGTATTTAATCAGGCAGTATTACCTGAATCAGCATTTCTATACTCCTCATATCTACCGATAAGACCGAAAAATATGAGCCGCTGCAAGAAGAACCTTTTCCCAGCATCACTTCGCTAAAATATCCAGTTTGCCAATTTATCCATTATTCAAAATCTTGAAGTCATAAAAATCTCAATGAAGGCTAAATAATAGTTCTTCAAAAATTAATAGGTATTCAAAAATATTTTAAAAAACACAATTAATACACGAGTAATGTAAAAACAATGAATTTCATTGTCTTCGATGGTTGATATTTGAGAAATTTTAATTACCTACAGCCGTAGTTCTCAAATTTTTTTGGTCATATTCTCCTAGCCTAATTCAAACACCTCTGCGCCCCGTCTCAAATAAATTTCCGACTAATTAAGTAATTCTATAAAAGAGGAACACACACACAAGGTAATTTAAAACACATAATTTTATTTTATGAATAAGAAAGTACTCGACAGATAGTGGCCTATTGTTACGTTTTCTGTTTTTTTTTTTTACTCATAAATTAATTTATATTTTTTGGATGTGTCTCGCGCTCCCCTAAAGTACGCTTATGCCCCCAGTTTGAAAACCATTGATCTGTAGAAACAAACATAGAACTGAAAATAAGTTGGTAAAGCTTTTAATACTATTCCACATATGTGTGATGTTGTTAGAAAAAAAAAATTTTCATTTCTATTCCACACCCATAATAATTTCATAACTTACAATAGGCTACTCTTATTTCATTTTATTTTTTTAATCAAAACTTTGCACTATTCTTCCGTTTTCTTTCATACATTTTGAAATGTTATCAGTATTGTCCAAAACAAGCTCTTTGAACGTTACCAACACTAATACTTTATAATGAGATTCTTAACAATAAGCAAGTAAGTTAAATGAAAATTAAATAACACGTTAAAAGTTATAGGTAGGTACCGGTATATATTTATAGCATAGCTACCCATTTTAAACACAAACAGCGAGTTACAAAAAAAATAAAAATTCTGAACTGTAAACAAGGAAGATGATTATCTAGTTGAAAAAAGAAGTAGAACAAGTTTTGTTATTGCTATCTTTAACTTATTATTGAAAGTTTTCATTTGTAATATCTTCACGATTAATCAAGTACGATATTCTTTGGGTTCTTTCTCTTCTAATGCCCATAACTCTTTCTTCGCTTCTCTTCTTTTTTTCTTTTTTTCCTAAAAGGTAGCATTCGACGAAGAAAACGGGTTAAAAATGTAAGTGATTGAAAAAAGACAGAAGAATATATTAAATTTTCTTTTAAAAACAAAGTAATCCAAATAGGGCTATTATTCTTCAAAAACACCGAGTCTACTCTTATGAATAAACGAAGCATTAAATCTCATAAAAACGAACAATATATTAAATTCTATTTGGTGACTAAAAAACCCGGTTTACGTGCAAACAGGGTAATACAATTGATCTCACTAAAAGGCTACGGGTGGGGATGATGAATATTTTCCGTTTCATGAGAGAAGAAATTCACCTAATTTTTTTTATGCAAGTATACTGCCAAAGGGATAGGGCTGAAATTTTCACGAAAGGTAAGTTAGTTTTAATACAGAACCAGGTCTGATAGGAGTTTGTTGCCTATTGGTTCAGTACTTTCCGAGAAAATTGGTAAGAAAAAATGTCTAGAAAAGTAGTTTTTTCAAGATTTTGAGGAAAAAAGAAAAGTGATTGGGCTGAAATTCTCACGATAGATTTTTTTTACGTACCTACGTAAAAATCTCATACAAATTTGGTGCCTATTCTTTCAGCAGATTTCGTGGTAACTGAAAAAGAAAAAATTGCTGGAGAAAATTTTGTGTTTACAGTTTTGAAAAAACTACGATAAAGAAGGTCTGAAATTTTCATGAATTGTAGTCCTTGTATTAGAAAACGAAGTATGATAGGAGTTCAGAGAATATTGATTCTGTTGTTTCCGAGGAAACTATAGAGGAAAAAAAGCTCCTGAAAAAGTGGTTTTTTCAAAATGTTGCGGAAAGCACGAAAGGGATAGAGCCGAAATTTTAACAAAATGTAGTTTTTATGTAGGACCAAATTTGTTACGAGTTTAGTGAATATAGAATCAGCAGTTTCCAAGAAAAATGTAAAATAAAAAGATGTATGCTGGAGAATAGCATTTCCTGTGTTGCGTTGAGTATTTTTTTCGTATTTACGGCGCAGGTTATTTATCTATTTTACTTGAAACTGTAACAATAAAATTTCGATAAATCTATATGTTTGTTAGATACCGATAACTATCGATCGTTTCTCGCAATTTTTCACGCATTTGTAATTTAGGATTGTTTGTTGACCTGTAGATGTAAATTGGCAAACTCCGGGTTCTCTAGCCAACTAGGTATATTGCTAAGCTAGAGTTTGTACCTTTTTTGGGGGGAGATTGGAGCAGGAATTTCACTCGTATTTGCATGTTTAGTCATGATGTTGCATTTTTTGCAAGACCAAAATCATTGTTGCTCATTGCTAAATCTTGTCCCCTCTGAAAAAAATAAGAAAATCCTAATTTACCAAATTTATGAAGTGCGTGGAGATACAGTTAATATTTAAGAACACAAAAAAAATGATTCTAATTTTTTTTAAATTATGTACAAAGAAAAATCTTATCTATGAGATTACACCTGATATGCCAGCGTAATTATAAAATATACAAATAATAACGAAAAACTTGATGTCTTTATAATTATTGCTGAACAGTTTATTCTTCATTCAGTTCCTAACAAATTTTCCAAAAAAATATTTCACCCAAAAACAAACTAAGCTCACCAAACACGTGTCAGCCATTTTCTTTTTATGTCTATTTAATTCTGTTCATTGTCTCCGTTTCCTGATACAACGATGAAGAAAAAGGATTGCGAGCAAACTTTAAAATTTAATAAACGACTTATCCTAGAGCTTTATACTGTCACCAACGTTAGACTAATGGAGGCGATAGGCAATATTTTCGTCCACATATTATTATATTACGCATAATAATCTGATATTTTAATATTTGCATCACATATCGCCGTAGATCGAAATTTTCGATCATGAAAAATTAACAACCCCAATAAACTAAAATCGTAAAAGTTAAAAAGTTCACTCTATCGAACTATGGCAAAGCATATTACAACTGCGCCGATAACCCATAAAAATAATTTTTCAACCTTTGCACCTTACAGAAGAAAATTTATACGCAAAAAAATTATGGTTTTTTGTTTTCTTTCAGTCTATTATTTAGAAACAGTTTTGTATGGAAAAAAAAAAAAAGTAATTAGTACAAAAAGTAGGTTTCATTTCGGTGTTTCTCCATCAGTACCTTTTCATATTTAGCTGAAATCAAAAGGTCGAAAACTAATTAAGAAAATTTGCGAATAGCTGCCACCCTGCCTATTTCTTCCAGCCGAAAACAAACACAATATAAATTTTAATGTGTTAATGCTTCATCTGGCAACACTGACTAGCAGTATACCTCCTACCATACTTCCTTCGTTTAATCATTTCAGTTATTGTTTTCTGTGGAAAATGTATTTGCGGTGATATTAATTATATTTTTTTCTCAGAAATCAAATGAAAATAAATGAAAAATTAACAAAAAATTTAAGGTAATTGATTTATGTAACTTCTTTATTTTGAACTCGAGCTTAAAATAAAATACATTTGGGTTGTGGAATACGTAATATGAACATCCAGGAATGTTTCAATACAATGGCAACCATATTGGTTTTTAATTTAGATAATTCCAAGTGTGGCGGCTATTGGAAAATAAATTATATAATTTGCCAATTTCCAACACAGTTATTCAAATATTGATAATCAAGTATTAACCTAATTTGATGAAATGTGACTTTCTCCTCTTCAAGTTATTAATTTTTCTTAATTATATTGGGTTATCTTTGTCAATGTTTCTTTTTTAATATTTTTAGTAAATATTTTCCTAGATTTACTCAATATATCTGTTTGATAGGATTACACTAACCTACACCAACCTACTGACGGGTACGGCTTACCATAATAATAAATAATACGTCATATATTTTAGCGCCCTCGGATGAATTTAAAATAAAATAAAAATTTGCCAAACACCCTCGGGTGTTGAAATAATAATAATGAATTAAAATTTTCACCGCACTCTCGGATGCTTAATAAATTAAAACCCTATTCCCAGTGACCGAGGCCATATAATGATAATAATAAAATAAAATAAAATAAAATTCCCCAACTAATAATTGCTGTGAGCATCGTGGTTAGGCTAACTTCTTAGCCTCGACTAATCACGACAAAAACACTTTTACTCCCTCCATTTTTAAACTTCTCTCACCATTTTAAATACCTACCCCTTACCCTATCACGGACTGACACTCTCTGGTACGGCTAATAATAATAGAATTTGTGTACCTTGGTACCATCTATCTTAATATTTTTAAATTTGTACTTTCCCACCATTATATTTTTTCACCTAGCAGCCAAATAATATGATATACTTGTAAATTTTTTCTGCTGCTCGGTTTCAACCAGCGTTCGTCTTCTGTACAGACAACACCTTTTTTTCTAGTCGTCAATATCTTATTCATGTCTGTACTTTTTTCTTTTTTATATTATATATGATGGCTTTTTATACCATGGATTAACTTACTCGTGGCCATGGGCTAAACTCTCAGCAAATCACTCGTGGTGTTTTTCTTGGTCCCTAGTTTCCCCCATGGCGGTTTCTCGGAACCATTCAGCCTTTTGGTAATTTTTATAATGAAAATGCGTGGCTAAAATCGTGGTGTTTTGAGGACTCTGGCAAGGCTGAACGGAGCAAGGTTTAGGCTCTTGTCGCCATCAGATGTAGTTGATGGTAACACTCGAGGTATAGGTTTGTTTCGTGGTGTTGGATTAATTTTGTGGAGTGTTTTCCCCCAGGATATGTCTCCCTGGGGTTGCATACCACACTACACGGGTAGGGATATTGCACAAATATTTGAATGAAACTTTGCGCAAACTCATATAACATCGCTACATTTGTGGAATCGCCCTCCTGGTGCAGTTTGGTATAAGTTGGTGTAGTCCTGTCAAACAGAGCTAATGATTTAGGGTAATGGTAATTGGGGATCGGCTATTGGCAACAAGTTCATTTTAAGTTGAGATAATTGGTAAATTGGCATTTTTTATTCAAATTCTTATGAAAAGTTTTTTATGAAATATAAAGAGACAAAATTCATACCCCATACTCACAATACTTCGAAGTAACTATGATCCAATTTTCATCAAATTTAACTAAGAAAATTTTGCGATATAGGGATTTAAACACAAATTTTATGTAACATGTCGCGGTAATTGGCAAATTACCTTAAACCGATTGTTATAATGAGTAAAGAAAACATTTTTCAAACTGTCGACATGTTTAGGTACTTGAAAAAAAAAAAGAAGTTGGTTAGTATAAATAATAAGAAACTAAATCGATGAATAAATAACAGAGAAACCCAATCGAAGTTGTTCAAATATTATTCGATATTGTTACAAAGTATTTTTTTCTTTCGTTTTCAACATTTTCTTCTTCCCCCGCCACCGCCTCTTACATTTTAACTGTATCGGAAAAATTCCACAATGATCGTATAATTTCAGACAAGTATGAAAGTGAAAATATTATGTATAACAGACAGGTAATAAAACCATTATTTACATCGTTGAAAAGCACGCGTATTTTTTAAAATAAAATGTTTAGACAATTTTTTATGGATGTTACGATTTTTGTTGCCCTTCTTCCACTTTCTTTCGGACCTTGAGCTTGAAAATATTTGAAATGAGTGAAAACGGGACGCCACATTTTTGTATAAAAAAAAAACAGTAGATACTATAGTAAACAGTTTACAAAAATAAATGCCAGTTACGACTTTAACTAATTGGTTTCTTCATTCCGTTTCTCATCAATTGCTCTTCTTTCGACTTTTTTTGTTTTTGCAGAACCATCAAAAGTAGTATACTATGAGATTTAGGAGTGGTTATTGGATGTTTTTCTCGAATTACTCATCGTACACGGTCGAGTAATTAATTTTAAAACTTTCGCACAATAATTTGAAATCCTTTTAGGCTTTGTGATTTTAGTCCAAACGTGAAGGTTCTTCAATTAAGTCCTGTTTATTTATTTTCGTATTCGGCGCAAATCTGGAGTGAAACATTCGAATTTTATGTCGGATTCAAATAGACGGTACAATCATCCAGGGCAGATAACGTAGCCTTAGTACCTACCCAAAAAAAGACATTATGATAGTCGTAATGGTCGTGTAGTCGAAACCATCGATTCTAAATGTCGTTTTACGAGAAAGATAATTACATTTACCCTCTGTAAATTTCCATCGACTTTTCTTTATCAACCAATAAATTATCTTCACCGAGTTATGAAACGGTGGAAACTAAAAGCCGAATGCTACAACAATTCTAACTTAGGTACTGACTACACTTGAGAGTTACTCGAGTATTTAATGTGGTACCTATGTAAGAACGTTTCTTACCTCACAAATTCTTGGCCGATCAGAATCCCAGGATCAGACAAATTTAGACGCCCCACGCCCCAAAATCCGCAGTTTATGTAAAATCATTAAGTCGAAATAATATTTAATCTTGAAAATGTGGAACGACAAAAACAAGACGTCCCAAGATTATAGATCGTTAAAAACCAAGTATGATTATTTACCAGACTTTATAATCTTAATTAATTTTTGATTTCAAGAAATAATGCTTTTAAATTTCATATTAACTGTCTAATATTTCTTCAGCAGCTAACAAATTTGATATAATCATAACATACAATTCACGATATGAACTTACAGATAATAATGTGACTATCAAAATTCATAATTATTTTTTCTCGAAAACCTAATTTTTGTAGCGAGGCTTACTGGGCTAGAATTTTTTTTTTTCAGTCCAATGGCAAAAACTAAATAGGTATCTACAATATTAATTGTCTTCGTTTCCATTTCTTAATTAAATTAGTCTGACTTAACCAAAAAAACAAAAATAAAAAAAAACAATCATATTTTTTGTGATTTTTTTTTGTTGTAACTCCCAAGTTGAGATTTCTAATTGTTTTATCATAGGCACGTGAAAATTAATTTCGCTATTTTCGACACTATACCAAATGACATAAGAATAGGGGTTTCGGGGATAACCCCATCCCGAAATTTTTTATTATTTCCTACGACCTACACTTTCAGAAGATAATCTGAAGTTAGACTGGTGACTAAAAATAATTCTGATGTCAATCCGCAAATCTTAAAACGATTTTTCATAATAATTACTCTTGACGAGTGCATCATCAATAAACAAAAATAAAGATAACATACTTCGTCTATCGAGTTATATATGCAGTTTAATTAACTGTTCGTTACCAGTTGCAGATGTCACCAATGGAGATTGACAATCTCCACACTCTCTTTTCCTGACAAGGTAATTCAGTTGATCGACTAATTTCCTATTAGCTGCTTTTTTTCTCTGCCTTAAATTGGTGGCCACAGTTATCCTCCAAGTACCATATTATTTTGGATAATAGCAGAAAAATCCGTTGATATCCCGTAGTATTTTCTCCCGAATTTCAACCTCCTAGTAAAGTATACCTACCATACTAAATAATGTAACTACCAAAGACTGTTCGTTTTATCGGCTTTTGCGTTCCCCCCCCCATGTACCTTTTTCCCAACACGACAGCAAATTCTCAAATGGAATTTCTCTCTATTTCGAGATTTTCATCCGAATTCCGAAATAGGTGCAAGATGAAAAGTAATATTTTATTTTCGGGTGCCCTCGAGCATCAACTAAGTATACACACGAACCATCGCGTATACATATAAAGGATACGAATTCGGCTGGAAGCGCGTCAACTCTCCTCCCTGCTCTTCACCGCCATCCTAGCAATTCTTACTCGCTTGAAAACGCGAGAACGAAACTATCTTTAATCGAATTGCTGGAAAAATTATTTTTCAGACGCAGCTCGTCGATACAGTTACAGGGTGGAGAGCAAAATCGTCTTTGCTGTAATATGCACAAACACGTATAAGCTCAATAGGTACATAGTGTATATATATATATATATATATATATATATATGTATATTCGTCTTCCCCCGCTCTTACACAGTCTTCACTACGAGAAAAAACGCAGCTTAGCACGTATTCGTTGCCGATTATGAAGACGATAAAAATGGGCACGACTTGCTTGCTAAATTCTCGCTCACTTATCCTCTGCTGCTATTTTTGTGGCTAAATATTCTACAAGACAGACCCATTGTTTAAACAGATTCAACATAATCTCACATCTTGACTTTGGATATTTTATGAAAAAATTTCGCGAAACCGAAATGGTGAAAAATATATTATAAAAAAAAAAAAAAAAAAAAAAAAACAACAATAACAACAACAACTTAGGTCTTCATACTATTGAACTTGGACAAAACTATGAACAGAGTGTTCTCCCACCCATAATGCGGGGTGGACGAATCGTTAAAAATAAAAATTTTGACCTTGAATTTTGCGACAATGATGACATTTTTCTCTTCTATAGGCCTATACCTAGTTATAAGACGAAAAATATTTTTATAGGTATACGCTTTTGATAAGGCTTCTGCATTTAGATAATACAATTCTCGTATAACGTATACCTACACAATATTAGATGAAACTGTTTCATAAATCGGCAATTTCTAGTCGTACTGTGAACATTGATTTTCATGTTTGTAGTCGCATGAAAAAAAATTTAGGCTTATGTTAATGGTCATCATAAAATGGAAATATACGAATACAATAGGCCTGGGTACGCTACTGTACCATGCTCAGATCGTACTGGACTCGGTGATTCTAAAAGTAATTTTTTTTTTTTTTTTGTATTCAGAAAATGGCAATTTCAAGTCGACCGGAATTATTTTCAATCATACTTTTGTGAAATTTTATCACGAAGCCAATGTAATTCAGGGCGTCTTCGGAACTTTTATGAAACTTAAGAAAAAGAAATCAACAAAAAATTTAATGCAGCGATATTGTAACTTCTATGAGCGAAAATATTTATTGAAAACTGAAACCATTCATTCGTGAAATACCATCGTAATATATTTTCTGCCAATGCTGCTTTTGGTGATGAACAAAAATTAGATTGGCTTTAATTAAAAAATTTTCTTTCATTTCGACACAAAATATGAACGAAATAAAATTTGTTACTTAGGTGCTTCGTATGTGGCAAATTGTTCAAGTATAAATACCCATTCTTACGGTGAAAGTGTGAGACAAAAACCGCAAAATAAGACCAATTTTTCTCAGGACAAATTACTTTTAGAAAAAAAAAATTTATTTTTAATTTTATTTAAAATTCCAAACGCCAATATTTTTTTGAATAAAATATAGGGGGGGTTCAGCCCCCTTTAAACCCACTTTTTATCTACGCCTTTGAATATCGATGGGCGATTAATTTGAGAAAATCGATTAATCAATTTTTTTCATTAATCGATTGTGTATTATTCGAATATGTTGGAACCACCAATCCTCTTCCCCTCACATTCATGCAAACACTCGAGATTACATATATCATAAGAAGTTATCTTTTTCACATTTATACTTGCGGCAACACTGTCACCCGTTTCGTTGCTCATTTGTTTGTCTCCATACAATTTCGTACTCTTCAAATATATAAACTCTGTACTTTACATGCATAATCTTCTTCAATTACACACTTCTGAGACATAACTTTGTAAACAACTTTATTATTTTGTATAATAATCATGAACATACGATCTACAACCTCTATAAATTATTTCGAAGTGAGTAGACTAATTGATTATTTCTTAAATTCCTCTTGTAGTATTTTGACAGTTTTTCACTTTCACTGATAAGTGATAACATCAATACGACTCTTATCTTTTGAGTGGTGGGTGATTGATTGATTTTTCACATTAATCGATTACTACATTATCAATGTGAGTCGACTAATAGATTAATAATAGATTTCCATATTTTTCACTACAATCGAGAATAATTTGATTTTTAGACATCAGTACCCTTGAATCTGGAAGACAACATTCACTATTACCATATGAAAAGCCAGAAAGCAAAAACCGTGTGTCTATTTTGATAAAAAATGAGATTTTAGCATATTCTAGTAGCTTTTACAGATACTCATCGATAGCTGCAAACTGTTTCACTCTATCTCAATTCTTTTATGTTCTATGGCTGTTTAGAGTTTGAAAAGTTTCAACAGAGTGAAAATCAGCCTCCAACATTTTTATATTTTTAATGAAAACTCCATTAAATAATAGCTCTCTTCAAGCAGTTACAGAAGTACGTGTTTACTGCAACTAAACAGAAAATTTGCACGAGGAGTTACTCAATCCTTTTTACTGCAGTTTTCTACACCCAACTGTTCATCTGTGATAACACTATAACACAAATGAAATTGTTTAATACACGTGCGTTATCAGTTTTCTGTAATCATACAGTACCTACCTCTAGTCGTACTGTAGGAATTACAGAAAAATTTGTGATTCCATACCTACAGATTTTTGCCCGCACTGTTTCCCTATATTTCAAAGATGCTACACGATTGGATTTCTTGCAATTTTCAATACAGGTATTACAGAAACTGGGAGTTCTGTAGCTGCCCAACTGGAACTAATACAAAATTTGATGATTTCATTTTGCACATCATTGAAAATTCACAGGTTTCACCCTTTGTACGACGAGAGGAGGGTACTAAAAATTAATAAATAAAACAAAAAAGTTGTTCATTTTTTGTTTTCTTTTATTTTCTTATTTGTTCCTTAAACAACGAAACTACGTTACCACCTCCACTTTATTTTTCATTACCATTTTCTCCTTCCACTATTTTTACTATTGTTATCTACCATTTCTCTTACGATTCACGCACAAAACACTGGTAAAATTGGGTGGCGGACACTTTTTCACAAACTGACTGGTGAAGCATTTTCAATGCTAAAAAGCCAACAACTGGAGGGCTACGAATTTTATCAGACCTTAGGGTCAAAATATTCATGTGAATCAATTTTTGTCCTCTCATGAAAAAAATGAATTTTGAACTTTCCATTTTTTTCTATCGACCTCTTCACAGCAAATGGTAAAACCTGAAATAATCCCCGTCTTACTCCCTCCCTCCCTTTTCTCTCACCCACATTTGTTTTCTCTCATCGATATGAATCAGTTTCTTCAGTTATTAAAATGAGAGTAGCTGAAGAACAGCATTGATTTTTCTCGGTCGGTGTGTACTGACAAAGTTTTTAATTACGTTTTTCTGATGACACGTCAAGTGCCTTTTGACGGTTTTATCTGATTCGTCTTCAAATCAATGAATACTTTGATGATCGCCATATTGAATCACATAAAGACGAACGCGATCGTGTTCGAAAGTAAATATTGTTCGCCAGAATTGATCTCATTATCCCCACTTAATTCGTCTGTCTATCAAAGAACGAAAAAAATAATAAAATATTCACATATTATATATACTGTTCAAACATCGAAGTCGACACGGAAATATATTGACTTCGTTGTCTAGACACGAACGTTGACGTGAAAATATTGCTTAAATTTCCCCACCGATAATTAACATTTTGGGCATTATTAGGCTGAAAATTTAATCGTTTTATATTATTATGTTTGTCAAACCGTATAATTATTTCACAAAGATAACCCACCATTTAAATTTTAAATGAACCCAATTATCTTATATATAACTTGACAATCTAACTGGACGAATTTGACTTCGTATACACTGTTGCAAATTGGACGAGTTCAAACAACGAACAGAATCACTTTAATTCAAACTGAAAAACCTTATTAAAGTTGGGTAAGTACCTATAACATTTTTTCGCACAGACGATCGTTATAAAACGAAGAAAAAAATCACCTAATCTACTTTGACTCGTATTTTTTCTAATTTTTTTCTAATTTCTGATTTTCTACTTCATTTTTTTTTCTTCTCCTTTTTTAAGTAGATTTTTGAAAAAAAATCTACTTATTAAAATTGCTTGAGTATTCGGACACAAGAATGAGAGTATATACGTTTTTCGTTTCATGATCTTTTGAGCAATTTGGAACTATTTTTGAGAATTCATTTTTTTTTGTACCCTCTTTTGGGTTGAGTCCATTTACAGGCGTAATTTTGGTCGGATGTTTTCGAAATTTAAAACACATATTTACATCACCTAAGAAAGAATCGTATTGTTTTTGGTTTGGATCGGGCGCATAGTCCGTCCGATAAGGCAGTTTATATGCACTTTTCATTGAATAGAATACAGGTCGCAATTTTCGATTGGTAGACCTCAAATTTGGTGCACATATGTATTTTAAGTCAAGAACAATACCTACCAATTCTGATGCAGATATGCTTTACGGTACGTCCGGTAGGGGTGATTTTATTGAATTTTTGACAGATTAATGCCTCTAAAAGGGGTAATTTTCAAACTATAGTCACACAATTTGGTACAGAAATTGATTCAAAATACGTCTAACAAGCTTCCAAATTTGGCATCTATTGGAATTATAGTTTATTCCCTGGGGCTTTTGGAGATGCTAATTTTTCATATTACCTCAATAAAAGTTAAATTCGCTTTCTATAGTCACGAAGTTTGGTACAAACAGTACCTCCGATGCAAGGACCAGACATATAAGTTTTTGTTTTGATTGGCTAATTTTTTCCCAACTTATTATAGCTATTTAGTGTGATTTTCCTTTTTTTACACTTCTCATAATGGTCCTAAAAAATTCATTTTCTACGCTTCATCCAAAAAAACACTCGTTTTAACCTAAAAACAAACCGATATCAGTAAAAAGTCAATTTTCCTCCCACACTAATTGCACTATACTTCGTTTTGCAAAATGGGAAATTTTTTTCACATATAATTGTTTTTTTTAATTTTTTTAATTTTTTTTTATTTAATTCACAATTTTTGTCACTGCAGGAAAGAGAACCATCGAATTATTTCCTAAAATTATGCCAGATAGAACTTTGAATAATTTTTCATTTTATAAAAAATAATGATTTTTGACACAAGAATTAAAACTTTATTCATAAAATATTTTTGAAACATGATACTGAATCAGTATATTTTATTGCATGCATCGTATTGGTGTGATATCGGTAATTTTTTGTAAAAAATATAATTATTTCATGTGTAACTTTATTAGAAGAATTTTGGTGATAGAGGTGATTTTTAAACAAAGAAAATATACTTTTTCTTCCGAAGCTTGCTGCGCAAAAGTTTTTTATTACTTTGTTTCACTGTATAGGTAGGTCAGTTTTATTTAATCTACTATGGCAGCCTTTAATCTTCGTTAGAATTTTCTTTTCACTTAACGAATTTCGGTTTCGATTTCAGCTGACGTATTGTTTCGCATAGTCACGCACGAAGTTGTTTTTTTCTTCTTCCATTCTGTAACCTGACTCGCTGAAAAACTCATTAAAAATACTTTGAACTAAATATGAAAGAAAATTTCAACAATAATTCAAGTTTTAGGCCTACATTGATAGACTTATTTTGGTGAGATGGAAAATATGAAAACCATAGCCTATTTTCTTAGAACTTGTGACCTTAAAAATTCAAGTAGGTAGACTAAAACAATGAAAAAAAAAACATTATCTACCCGATGTGGGCACCTTTCCCTCACCTCCTCCATACAGGGCTTAGCTCTGCATCGACAGACCGGTTGCGGACCAAAGTCCACGACTCAAATTATTAATGAATTTCACTTTAAACAAAAATATGTCTTCTGTATGCACTCATACAGACAATAAGCCTCTTTGTTTCCCTGTAAATGGCAAATGGGGAAGTCAGTAGGTAATTAGTACGTACTCACTGATACATTGCGTATTGCAGTCCATATATAGTACTGCAGTGCCTGTGGACAGTTGCCCTCAGCACTTTCATCTTGAAAACTTGAGTAGTTCTTCAGCAATAAGCAAAAGTTCAGAATCTATGTATTTTACATGTCAATGTGTGTTTGTGCGTGTGTGTGCGTGTGTGTGTGTGTGTGTGTGTGTGCGTGCGTGTGTGTGTGTGTGTTATATTCACACGACATTATTTCACGTTGTTACACAAACGTTGTACATGATTATATGTTCATGTTCTTACTTTACTCAAGTGTGTGTGTGTCAATGTGTCCTAGTGTGTATACTGTATGTCTGTGTGTCTACGTGTCTGGGTGCGCCTAATCGTTTAACTCTTTGAGATAACAAAGAATGGATTGGGAAAATTTTTTCAAATAACATGGAATGATTTTAAAATATAATATGATAAGATTTTTGGAGAGATAAATTCAAATTTTAAGTCAAATTTTGTATTTAATCAATTATTTGTTCTTTAGGGGCCAGAAGAAAAGGGGATAAGAAAATTGTTTTTGATATTATCGAGTGAGAAACTGTAGAATATGTTTTTTGAGGCACTACATTCAAATTTTTGGTTCAATTTTGCATTGAATCAATTAGGGTAAGTCAGTATAATTTTTTTTATATTACCATCAGCTGATACATCATACAGTATTCTCTTTGGGAGAGGGTAATAAATTCTAATATTGGACCAATTGTTGGATGCTTTGAAACCACAAAAAGAGGGTCAAAGTAACATTTCCCTGTATTATAGAGTGATACATCATAGAATTTTTTTTTTTGTTTTGAAGCACTAAATTCATATTTCTAGCCCAAATTTGGAATGAACCAATTGCTGAACAATAATTCTAGACTAAATAAAAGGGAGTAAAAATAAGAAAAACAGTCAAACCCAGAGGAAACAGTCACCACTCTGGCGAAACTAGGGGTAACAGCTAATAGAATAGACGCACCAGTTTGCAACAGCTTAAAGTTTAAGGCTTAGAAATAAGAAGAATAAGTAGATTTATCAGTTAGAAGTACTTTTATCACAAATGTTAAAGCATACTCTTCGATTCACATCTATTTTCAATACTTTGCCTATGACATAGATGAAACCATAAATCAAAGAAAATTCAAACTGCTGTGAAAAATGTAAAAAGTGTGTTTTCTTAAAGGAAATCTGCACAATAAATATGAATAAGGCTCAGTTAAATGGGAATAATTGATGTAGAATGAATATGTTAGGGATCCAAGATGATAAGTACCCTTCAATATTGATGAAAATTAGTGTTTTAGGTTAATTTAACTGAAATTATTATTATAAACCTGTTACAAAATAGTTCATTGAATATTAACATTTCCAGTTTACAACAATCTGTTGAAAGCTGGTGTAGTGGAGGAAGAATCATGACACCAGTTTGCAATGGGCATTTTTTGCTTCAGTTCGAATGAGAAAATTCAAATTACTGTAATCATTTGTGTGTGATAACATGAGTAACTATCTCTAAATTCATATTCCTTTTTCAAATATTAAATTTCTCAAAAAATTCTTATTTCATAACTTTTATACAAAAATACCATTTTCTCCAGTTTGTAATACTTATGCCCTAGCTGTGCAACACTCATGTTCCAATACTAATTTAAGTATGTTTATCATCTTTATTTTCGCACAACAAAAGTTTTATCAAGTCCCACTCATCTTATAGAGGGGGAATATTGAGGTATTCTATCAATATTACCAGTTTATGAAATAAAATACACGTTTTTTTTTTCTATTTTGTCCTTATAATATTTATGTATTGCAGACTGCAGCACAAATGTTGCCAACTAGAACAGAAGTATTGCAAACTAGGAAAATTGTATTTTCACATAAAATTAATAAAAAAATAATATTCAAAGCGATATAATAAAAATTTAAAAATTAAATATTAATTTGGAGACCATAATTCATGCATAATGAAGCATTCACATAACGAATACCTTCATACTATACTGAATTAAGCCACTTCAAACTCAACATTTCGCTTAAACTGTTGCAAACTGGTACATCTACCCCGTATTATAATTATTATTATTATTGTAACTACATGATTTTTATCATATACATATTATATACATAGTGATGCAACGATGGCAGCTTTCAAGTTCTCCCAAATACTTCAAACGAAAAGTATACCAATTTGGCGTTGAAAAGCCGAAACAAATTACGACAATTGTAAGGCGAAACGTTCGTTAAATTAAAAATTCTAAAATTGAGAAGGCCGCGTTGGCGAGTGAAAAGGAAAATGGTGTTTATTCGTAAATAAAAGAGAAAATTATCGACTCCAGAGACGGTCGGATTACGTATACTATTTTTCCAGCCATTATGTATGATTTAATGGCGGCTGCGAACGTCTCCTTTCGAAAGGCTTTATATTTTTCTTGCCTTATTCGCAAAGAAAAGCTAAAGAAAAAAAAAAAAGTCGACGACTTTACAGACAGCTGTAATGTGCTGCTTTAAATTTTAACTGTTGCTTTAACCATTTCCGCGCAAAAAGCATAGAAGTTGCATATTTTAAAAGACTTTTCCATAATTTTTTGCGTCCAAAGAGGAAGTAATTTTTGCATAACATTTCGACGTTGTACGAATTTTGTAAATAGATACTTCCGTCTTCCGAGGTTCATTGACACAGATATACGAAGAAGCCAATTATCATATATTGTGAAACTGTATATACGTATAGGAAGAGG
This sequence comes from Ericerus pela, assembly GCA_011428145.1. Taxonomy (NCBI): domain Eukaryota; kingdom Metazoa; phylum Arthropoda; class Insecta; order Hemiptera; family Coccidae; genus Ericerus; species Ericerus pela. The sequence goes on from WOFM01000553.1 coordinate 660,205, forward strand.
GATTAATCCATAGGGAAATGCAGTTCATGAATGTTTATTGCGTGATATTGATGGTGGTTGTGTTTTTTGTTGTACTTATGGTTGTTGTTGTTTTAGCTTGCAATCAGATTCTTGTGGGTTTTACAACAGCGAAAATTGTATTTCATACGGTATAATTTTGAGTTGAAACTTACAATGTTTGTCAGTGTGGGTTGCTTCAATGGGATTATCTTACAAAGGGACTTTTTCTTTTTTTTTCTTTTTTTTTTCGTTTGAAATGAAGAAGACTGAGTTTTCAGTACAGATACACGAAGATACATATTCCATAGGCATATTATCAAGAAAATTTGAAGTGAAATTGATGGGGAAAAAATAAAACTATTTCCTAGCTTATATCCAAGTTCTGTTTCCGATGACTTCAAAAAAGTCTTTTGTCTGACCATCATGAATTGAACTTTTCAATTCCAGAAATTTTTTTGCCATCGCAAATAGAGGGCGAATCAGTCTACCAAAGAATCTAAATGCAGAAAATATATACATTTTTTCTTGTTTAAGTAAAAATGTCTATAATTTCGTGTAAGTAACTTATCATCATCATCAGGCATTATTGTAGACCTGTATTAAAATTTTTCAACAAGTTTATGGCCCATGTTTACAATAATAAACGTGAAACTAAAAATATTTTGGCTAATATGAATGTGGGGACGTTTCCCTCTTTGACTCCCTCAGGGCTCGGCCCTGCGTCGACAGACGGGTCGCAGACCAAAGTCCGCGACCCATACTAATTGTGCATTGAACGTAAAACAAATTACATCGTCTGTATGCACTCATACAGACGATGCGTTTCTATGTTTACCATTGAGGTGGTAAAATGAGGTAAGTGAGTATGTAATATTTACATACTCACTGACAGTATACATGCTGCGGTCCGTATATGGTACCGCATCGCTTATGGACGATTGCCTCAGTTAGGAAGTACGCTTAGTGTACGGTAAGGCATCTTAAACCGGCTGGCTACCGGTACCGAGAAATAATTCGGTTGCCCCGCATGTAAACCAATGTCTCCCTCTTAGGTTCCATGAACCCCATGTAGGTAGCATCTACCTACACCAAACAAGCCACAGTGGTGACCTCGACATTGCTACAGTGGTTCAGGTGTGAAAACGCTCGACAAGCGAGAAATCGCTCTGATGATAAGTGCGGCTTGGATGCGACTTTTTCATTGGCTAGAAATAGCTGATGTGACTTAGGTGACTATTAGTCGACTACGGAATGGGAAATTTACCCCCTATACCAAATAAACGTTGTCCCATAACCAGATGGGTCAACAAAATCTCGGTAGAACACTCATATACATCTGCTAGATAGGAAATAGTCCTACAATAATTTCTGCTACAAATTCGGTTAAGCTGGATTTCCAAAAATTAAGAAACGGAAAAATAATATGAAAAATAATGATAAAAAACGACGAAACTAAAATGTCTGAAACTTCGACTGAAAATCCAGAGGAAAAAGAACATAGGTTACTGGCTGAGAAACAGGCTCAGATAGAAAAAGAGCTGTTTGATCAATATATGAAGGAGATCGTAGCCAAGGCAATATCGGAGTACAACAAAAAGAAGGTCGAAGAAGCCAAAAACACACTCAAAAAACGGATCCAACTACCAGAGTTTCTCCCAAAGGATGTAGAAACTTGGTTCATTCAACTGACCGGCTGTTTCCAACTCGAGGAGATTCCTCAAGAGCACAGATACAGACAATTGTGTGGAAATATGCCTGCACAAATCATAAAAGCTTGTCCTGACATCATGGAATGTCCTGATGAAGCAGAAGATTCGTATAGTTGGTTCCAGAATAAAATAAGAACTGCATTAGGCATAACCACTCGAGAGGAAATTTGAGAACTAATCGGAGATGACAAGCCCACAGTATTTATGGCTAAACTCATGAAAAAAGGGGATAACCATGTATCACCCTTGGTAATAGCTGACCAATTTTGCCAACAACTACCTACATCAGTTGTGCAATCACTTGGAGCTCTAAATCTTACAAACACTACCAGTGATGAAGCATTGATAAATTTGGCCAAAGCTGCTGAACAGGCACTGAAATACACAGGTAAAACTGCAATCAGTGCCATCTCAGCGGAAAAATCTGAAATAGCGGAACTCAGAGCCGAAATTGCTGCTTTGAAAATGGAACATAAAAACACCAACAGCAGTGGAAATTGTAACAGCCGTTCCAAAAACCGAAATTGGCGAGAACGAGACTCTAGATCTCGTGACCTCAGAAATAATAGCAGAAAAAACAGCCCTGGCAGAACACCACCAAGGTCTAAATCTAGACCCAAATACAAAAATCCGAATTGGCGTGAAGACTGTTGCTTCCACCATAATAAATGGGGAGAAAATGCCAGGACCTGTAAAATCACCTGCCGATTCTATGCCGAAAGGATGATCAAAGATGAGCAAAAAAAAAAAGGAATTGCTCTCTGAATTGGATAAGGTTAGAGACAATCAAAAATCTCCCAGTAAGTCAAACTAGAGAGAAGGGTCGTATCAGCGGCAACCAACCCCTCAGATAACTACTCTTGCCGCCTGTTCATACAGGACAGGTCAAAAAGGAGGGAATTCCTTGCTGACTCAGGCGCAGATATAAGCTTACTGCCAGCCAAGATCAAGCATAAGAATAATACTCCGAAATCCCAATTAAATGCAGTAGATAACCATAGTTTCTCTGCATATGGAATTAAAAAATGCAAAGTAAATATAGGTTTTAACAAACCAATGAAATGGATTTCACCATAGCTGATGTCAAATACCCTATATTAGGAGCAGATTTCTTAGCCTATTATGACTATTGATTGATCTTAAAAATAAACAATTAATAGATTCCACAACTGGTGAACACATGAAAGGAAAAACTAAAAATTATCAAATAATTAATATAATTAATGCGTGCATGCAATCAAATGATAAATTCGTCAATATATTGACAGATTTTCCTGGTATCACCAAACCAACTTTTAATTCAAATCCTACATATAAACATGACACAGTTCATATAATAGAAACTGTAGGACAACACTGCGTAGCAAAAGCAAGACACTTAGCTCCAGATAGATTAAAAGTGGCTAAGGATGCATTTGATAGAATGGTAAAAGAAGGAGTTTGTAGACCCTCAAATAGCTCATGGAGCTCACCCATTCATATCATCCCTAAGCCAGGTGGAAAATGGCGAGTAGTAGGTGACTACAGACACCTAAATGCTCAAACAAAACCAGATAGATATCCAGTTCCTAATATCATGGATTTTAATATAAACATGAAAGGAAAAGATCTATTTACCAAAATTGATATTAATTGGGCTTTCCACCAGATACCTATGGCTAAAAACCATATTGAAAAAACGGCACTAATAACTCCATTCAGCCTCTTCGAATATCTTTGAATGCCATTTGGATTAAGAAATTCTGCACAGACATTCCAGCGATTTATAAATGGTGTATTGAGAGACATACCATATGCCTATGCATACATAGAGGATATCTGCATATGCTCCAGTGGAGGTATTGAAGTGCACGAGAAGAAAGTGAGAACCGTATTACAGCTTCTGCACGCTGCTGGTTTAACTATCAATCCCGGTAAATGCGAATATGCAAAACCAAATATTGATTTTCTCGGGTACAACATTACTTCTGCTGGAATTGCCCCTCAAAAAGTCCAGGTTGAGCCAATAATAAACTTCCTTAAACCAAAAACAGTCGCTGAATTAAGACAATTTTTAGGGATGACAAATTTCTATCAACGTTGCTAAAAAAACTGCGACAAAACTCCTGTCATATGGACAGAAGAAGCCAACTTAGCATTTGACAATGTCAAAAATATGCTGGCTAATGCGACATTATTAGCTCACCCAGATGATAGTCTGCCATTATGCATAGCAATAGACGCGTCAGACTTTGCAATTGGTGCAACATTGTACCAAATTGATAATGATCAAAACCAGCCTTTAGCATTCTTCTCGAGGAAACTATCAAAGGCTGAGAAATATTATAGTACATACGACAGGGAGCTATTGGCGATAAATGCTGCAATTAGGCACTTTAGGCATAATGTAGAAGGTAGAACTTTTACTGTGTATACAGACCACCTACCTATCACACATGCATTCCAGCAGAGAGCAGAACATGCATCACCAAGGCAAATGAGACACTTAGAATTCATAGGCCAATTTACAACAGACATCAGGTATATAAAACGGGAATTAAATACACCCGCTGATGCTCTGAGCCGAATAGAATCTGTCTCAGTGCCATCTCAGTTGCCCTATGCTGAAATAGCCATTGAACAGCTAGGGGATGAAGAATTATTAAAATTGATATCTTCAGACAAATCAAGTCTACAACTGAGAAAAAAAAAACTCCCTTGCACAAAAATCATGTTAACATGTGATGTGTCCCAAGGCCAAGAACAACCCTACATTCCACAAAAATATAGGAAAATGGAGTTTGACAGTGTTCATAACTTATTGCACACTGGACCTAGGAGTACGACTAAATTAATGACTTTGAGATTTGTATGGCCCAATATAAAAAAAGATTGCAACAACTGGGCCCATGCTTATCTAAATTGCCAGAAATCTAAAATTGGCAGACACACGAGATCAAAACTTGGGAAATTTAGACATACTGACAGATTCAAACACATTCACATAGACTTAGTTGGTCCTTTACCACCTTCTCGTGGCTACAAGTATCTGCTAACCATTATAGACCGAGCTACTCGCTGGCCCGAAGCAATTCCACTTATGGAAATGTCAGCCCCAACAGTGGCTGCAGAAATATATTCAACGTGGATTGCTAGATACAGTGTGCCCCAAAGCATAACTACAGACCAAGGTCGACAATTCGAAAGCCAAATATTCAACAAATTAGTAAAGACCTTGGGTGCTAAACACTGGTCCACCACCACTTACCACCCACAATCTAATGGGAAAGTGGAAAGGTGGCATAGGGCTCTAAAAGCCTCAATTATGGCACACGACACCAAAAGATGGATTGATAGGGTACCAACCATCTTATTAGGCGTCCGATCAGCCTTGCAAACAGATACTGGACACTCAGCTGCTCAATTAGCACTCGGTGAGGAATTGCGCTTACCAGGGGACTTTTTCTATGAAACCAAAGAAATTAACCCCGAAACACTAGTACAAAACATAAAAGACGACGCAAGTCAATTTTTAAAACAAGCTGCAACTCATGGCAAACCTAAAACCTATGTCTCGAGACACTTAGCGACAACTACACACGTGTTCTTACAAGAAGAAGGGATGAAAAAGGCTTTGCAGAAACCCTACACCGGTCCCTATAAAGTAGTGGATAGAACAGAAAAAACGTTCACCCTACTCATAGTCGATAAAGAGAAAAAAGTCTCAATAGATTGTGTAAAACCTGCATTCTTAATAGCAGATGATAAAGTCAATGTCATAAAAAATTGCAAGGAAAAAGATATGGATACTGACATAAACATAGTCAAAGATCTACAAGAAATTGTCGAACAAAATACCAACACTCAAAAGCTACTAACACACCCAGAAATAGTACAAGAAATGCATAGCGATATATGCAAACCAAATTTGGAAAAAACCGTTGAAAAAACCAAATCCAAAAAAGTTGTCAAATTTGATGACAATTTACAAAAATATTACTACGATCCAAAAGCGCCTATAAAGCCTAATAAAAGAGGCAGGCCTAAAGGTAGTTATAAAAAACGAAACCAAATTCCGAGTTGTAGATCAAAAAGGTTAGCCCAACACCAAAAATAGCTAAACTGAAACATGATCACAATTGCAAAATTCATTCATACGAAAACCACCAAATTCCCAAACCTTAGTAAAATAAATGGTTATAAAAAAGCAAAATAAACTTATTCACCATCAACCCCTGCATTAAAACATAGCAGAAGGTTATACAAAAATTAAAACATCAAAAAATGGCCATAAAAATCAAAAATAAATCTTCCACTTCCAGGATTCGAACCTAGACGCAGAGAAGAAAAATGCGAAAATAAATCAGCTCGAAAATAAAACATCTATCGTGAAATTCAAAATAAATTCACGTGCAGCACGTGGTAATTTAAATCAACGAATTTTGCATGTAGAATCTTCTACATGGGAATTTCTAAATGGTGGGAAAATACTAAATCTATTACACTGAGATGAATTATGATAAACTCGACGACAAATTCGTACCAAATGAAACAGCCAAGAGTGATACACAAATCATTCGTTTGTCGAATACGCTCCGAGCATCATCGCAGTCTGAATTTCTAAAAATTGTTCAATTCGAACACCTATTTTCTGTGCTAAAATCGCTTTTGAAAATTTTCTCATTTTCTATTGTCTTAATTGACACCTTGCATCTTACCAAAAAATATCTTCCAATTCTGAACCTTTGCTCGACTATGAGGAAGCCCTCCTCGCAGAAGAGCAGGAACAGAACAATCGGGAGCATGACATCATGTTTTCCCAATTTTCTTCTTCGGCGAGCAATCTCACTTTGAGTTCCACTCCGAGGCCTGAGGTCAGTTCAGTCTTAGCTGAAATGACCCAACCTCTTCCTCCCCACCTTTCTATCGGTGAGACCTCGGATGCTTCACAATCCATGATTACCCCCATGGACATGGACCCATCTAGGAGCATTCAGCCTTCTTGCTCCGAAATCACGGTCCATAGGCCGGAAACCCAACTCCAGCCTTTTGTCCAACAACGGAATTCTATCCCAAATATGAATTCCAGAAATTCCACTCAGGCGATTAGGCACAAAAATAAAGAGAGGAGCACGATCTCGTGCTAACTATAACCAGCGGAGGATCCTCAATTATAATGCGGGGACTTTTACTGGCCATGCCTTAGGCCAGGCCCTCCGCAATATCCTCTTTGGAGGAACTAGGTCATACAGAGGACGTAATCCCACCGGACAATCTTCAGTCCAACATCCCCCCAACTTTTAGGGTATGACTGGACTTAGTCGTTTCATACAAAAATACTAGGGGGGAGTGGCTGTGGGGACGTTTCCCTCTTTTCCTCCCTCAGGGCTCGGCCCAGCGTCGACAGACGGGTTGCAGACCAAAGTCCGCAACCCATACTAATTGTGCATTGAACGTAAAACAAATTACATCGTCTGTATGCACTCATACAGACGATGCGTTTCTATATTTACCATTGAGGCGGTAAACTGAGGTAAGTGAGTATGTAATATTTACATACTCACTGACAGTATACGTGCTGCGGTCCGTATATGGTACCGCATCGCTTATGGACGATTGCCCCAGTTAGGAAGTACGCTTAGTGTACGGTAAGGCATCTTAAACCGGCTGGCTACCAGTACCGAGAAATAATTCGGTCGCCCCGCACATAAACCACTGTCTCCCTCTTAGGTTCCATGAACCCCGTGTAGGTAGTATCTACCTACAATGAACAATTGATGTAACAAAGTCAGTTTGTGAATAAGTACGATGAAGCATGAGTTTTAAATGGCTGAGTGCACAGTAACATTTTTTTAAATTTTGAATACAACTTTTAAAAATTATTTAATAATTAATTTCTTCAATTCTACATACTGAAATGATGTTGCTGAAATATCTATAGGAACTAAGTTTTCTAGCAAACAGTGTATTAAAATTGATTTCATGAAAGGATTATGGATGGAGATGAAGAGAATTATCTGTTTCATGGCAAAATAAAAACATCGACTCTACCTTTCAGCTTGACCTGATTTTTTTTTTTTTTTTTTCATAGGAGGTACCTACTTATATTATTATATCACCATTTTTTTGTGTTCACGGTTTTGAAAAAACTACGAAAGATATAGAGCTGAAATTTTCACGAAAAATAGTTATCATGTAGGAGCAAACTTTAAAGGAATTTGGTGCCGATTGGTTCAGTAGTTTCTAAAAAAACTTGAAAATAAAAAATTCCTGGAAAATTTGTTTTTTCATGATTCTGAGAAAACTACGGAAAGGATTGGCCTGAAAATTTTTCAAATGATAGTTTTCCGACGGTAGCAAGTCTAATATGATTTTGAAGTCTACCAATTCTGCAGTTTCGGAGAAAAATGTAAAACAAACAATTGCTGGAGACAAACAAGTCACATGTGTTGCTTGAAGTATCTATGTTCGTATTCACGGCGCAAGGCCTTACGAGCGTCTTTTCTGCGTTGTATTTAGCAACAATTTTGACGTAAGGCACAATGGGCAACAATATCAAGAGGCGCTTTATTTTTAATTGTGTTCCAGAAGGCAGGGAATTCTGGAATTAGGCGAGATTGAGGCCAGGATTTGTTGAAGAATAATATTATCAATAAATAAGTAGATAGGCAATTTAATCATTTTCTTACAAATTTAATCGTTTGTTGATTAGCTTCATTCTTCAAAATGTTTTTGAATATTATTGTTCGAAGAACTTTTATTAAGCCTATATTGAAGTTTTTAAGATTTCATGATTTTTAACGGTGTATGAATTAGCCAACTTGGTATTGTAGCAAAATGATTTTGCTTTTTGAATTTTTTTTTTTTTCATCATATAAGTTTTGAGGTATGAGGCTACCACCCTTATTTTCTAATTTCTTTTAAATAATAATTAAAAAATTTTTTCTGTTAGCCAATTTTAAATTATAATAATATTCGTCTGTAATAGTTTTTCTTGTGGTTTTTCATATTCACTCTCTTTCATTTCACACTCATTCTTCTCTCTACTTTTCTTATCTCATTTTCTGTCTTCCTTTTACATATTTTTGTTCTCTCTATCACTCATAATCACCGTCATTCACCTTCTAATATATCGATCTTCCTAAACTTACTTTCACGAATTTTCTAAATTATACAGGTCTCTTGTATTTTTCATGTTTCATCTTTTGGTTTTCTTTTCATCTCACTCACCTTCCTTATCATAAAACCCAGCATATATATATTTTTTGTTCACAATTCTCCGCCAAATTTTCTACAATGTTTCATGTACCTATATTTTTCTATTATTTATTTTATTAAAAATCTCAGAGGGAGAATCTGGCTTGCAGTCAGTCGTTTTTCTAAAGCTCATTGAGCAACATGTTTGTACTGTTTATTACTTTTTCCCTGGTTCAATACATTTAATTATTTTTTGAAAAATGTACTAATTTATTAAAAGGCAATGGGCAATAATTCGGTGGTGTGGTTCCTGATATGCAACTGAAGCAGAATGGCAGCATGTAAGTACATTTCCATGGAATTCCGAGGTACACAAATATTAAAAATATAATCGTTCCAAGCTGACATCGGGTCCACAAATTCTGGTAGGCTGAGCCGGTTGGGGAGCAACATTTTGGAGTTGCCTCCCTTTGCAAATGAGATTTAATTCGTGTTTCTTTCAGCCGTGGCCATGGGTTTATAAAAAATAATGTGAAATCTGTCGGGTAGTGAGTCCTTAGTAGGCCCCCCTGGCATACCACAGTTTGTCTTCAATTAAACCAGAAAAGTATCGAACAGAAAATAAGACAGCTTTATCAGTTAGTTTGTTTGAAATATCATTTTTTTAAATTTTATTTTCTATTTACATTTTTTAGAACGTTTGTCGACCCCGCTCCCCTCTTCTAAGAGACATTCAGGTGGCGTTGATCACTTTTAAAGCCATTAATATTTCTTCAACGAAACGATGAAAACGATACAGTTACCTATATGCGAAAATTTGCTGACTTATTTGTATAAATAGGTACTTTTGAATATTATTTTAACTATACAGCAAGATTCCATATTATTTATAAATGACAACTATGTATCAATTTGAGATGCTTGCCTCTTAATTTCGTTTTTTTTTAATTCATTTTGTTATTATTTCCTTTCTCTCTCTCACACACCTCTCTCATATTTCTATGTCATTCGTCCCTTACGCCATTCACTCTTACTTTTTATACGTTTTTTTATAATATTAATTTATTATTTGGTGATCTGTTATATATTTTTTCTTTTACGCCTTCGTGATCTCTACGCATTCTTGTTTTTGCATGTTTGTACGTAGCCTTGCTTCTCTGTTAAACTGCTTTGTTTGTTTTGCTTAGCCTGTAATATGCTCAACTTTTTTTCTTTGAACTTATGCTATGTGTGCTTACAACGGCTAATGAAATTAATTCTTTCTTTTCAAGCGATGGCTGTAAAAATATATCGTACGATGTACGGAGCAATGCGATTTGATGTGGTGGTGGTATCGATAACAATCCACACGATTTTCAGTTGTCTACTTTGTTATACTAAGTTAGTTGTTTGATTCTCGAATCATTCTGTGTAGGGATTTTTATCCTGAATTCACTCTTTCGACATCATATAATTTCTCACTAAATCTTATTCGTTTGCTTCTATAAATGGCTATGTCTAATGAAACCAACATCAAAAGTGAATTATATTATATGTAAAATCTCTTTATCCACAAAATTTCAAGCTAAATAATTGAGTAGTGTTCGAGATTATGACGCCTCAATACACGCCACTTTTTCATCCAGTTAAAGCACTGATTCACTAGTTTTCAACGTATTGTTCAAAATTGTGTTTTTTATAAATATTGGTCGGACTATGACGATCAGGGGTATACTTTTGTTAAATCAGAATCAAAATTGAGCCTTCCGCAGCTTCACAATTTTCAAATTGCATGTAATTCTACATTAGCAGCCAGGTAGAGCATTTTGAGCAAGTACTTGAATTTGTCATTTTTGGTGAGTTTTTCAACCTCTAGCTGTCTGCGGCCAATAGATCATCTGTCAGTAGGCCTTCTTCAGCTGAATTAACTTGGGATTGATACTGTACCACACCGACAGAGAATCGCATTGTTTCAAGGCCATTGATACATTTATCAACTGCAAATCAGTAATATAAACTTCAATTTTTAAAACCTCTTACTCTGTTTGTTAATTTGCTTGGGAAACTTGTACCTAACATGTTAACCTAAACTAACAGGCATGTGGTGGGTGGGGATGGTTGGTTTTTCTGGTTCTTTTGGTGTTCTGTTGGTTGTGATGCTTCCCCCTTTCCCTCCTAAAATGTATTTTCCTACACTTGGTCATGCAGGTATCTGTACCCCTTTTTACTTTTGCCTTTCTATTAGTTTGTTTGTTTTGTTGTGTGACTTTCTCAGATGTCACAAATTTAAAACATTCGTATTGGCTGGTTGATGTTTTCATTGATGTTTGTCAGGGATCATCTTATACTGGACAGAGTATAAGAGTAAATTAGGTATGTAAGTACCTATAGTTTTCAATATTAATAAAGAATCTTACTAATTTCCTCGAATAAGGTATAATTTATAATTATTCATTGAGCTATCGTCGAAATTAATCACTTATTTCTTTCCTTCTTTTCCACTTGTAACAGAATAATTGTACTCATTGAGTTTTTCCGATAATCAATAACTAACAGCCCATACTTTCTTCCCTTATTTTTCCACTCTCAATTATTAATTTATAGGTAGAAGAATTTAAGTAGGCTATAAAAGCTTATTGTGATAAGTTTATCATCTAAATCTGGGTTTCCCAACCTTCTTTGTACGAGTACCTCCTTTTTAGGGTCTCGAGTTTCCTGTCGTCCCCTACGGCCCTACACTTTAGTTACCGAGCTGCGAAATCAGGACCTCCGAAGAATATAAAGCCATTATTTTAATCATTAATATTATTGTGACTTTCGTGAATTTTCATCGCCCTCTTATCGCCCCCTGCACATGGACATCGCCTTTAAAAGGTTGATATCGCCCACGTTGGAAAAATCTGATCTAAATGAGTGAAAAACAAAAGTTTCAAGTTAACTTATTAGAAAATAATATGAGCTAAAACACTTGCAATTTCAATTTATTTTTCGTAATACATAGACATACACCTACCTATACACGTGCCCACTTCTCACTGTGTCAGTCGTTTGATATTATAAAGAAATCAAGTTGTTAATTCTTCAGTAATATTATTTTTCATTAAAAGCAGTTTTTCATCGCCCCGAAGCGTCGAAGGTAGATACGACTATATAAATAAAGTAATTTGTTTTTTCGCTGGTGGCTGAGTAGGTGCACGCAAAAGGACGGTATAAGCAAACATTCGTTAAGGACGAGGCACGCATCCCTATGAATCTTTTTTTTTTTTTTCCGACTACACGAAATAATTTGGCCGCCGGCAAAATTTGCACCGAACCCTTCCAAAGCGTCAAATCAAATTTACGAAAACAATTCGCGTAAAATGTGCGACCAGACGAGGGGCACGGAATGTGTAGTTAGTTAACCGAAAAATTTCGGAACTTTCATCGTTGCAACCGCTACAAATTTCACAACATATTTTCATCGAAAGGGTGCTGCTAAATTTGTCGGCAACGAACCAAAGCGTAAGTAATTTACTGGACAAGTTCGGCTTTTGGTGAGCAAATGAATCGAACGCGAACCCTATTCGACGAGAATTTATGTAATATAATTACATCAAAAACCACTAATACCTCATCAGGAAAAGAAAGTTTAAGCCAATTCCTTTTGTGAAAGTTAATTTAAAAAAAAAAATAAATAAATAAAAGTACTTTTAGACCTAGGCGAAGATTAACGGCGTGTACGTGTGTTTATTTGTTCTGTACGCAGCGTTGGTACTTGTGGTTAATAAGCAACCCGATGAACCGATAAATGGAGGAACGCTGATTGGTCGACATGGAGGGAACAATGGACTCGTCGCCGCCTTCGGTAAATGTTTCCGAACCGTCAGCCATCGGACAGCCGTCCAACAATACGGATGCTGCGGGACTGTACCAAGTGCCACCCTATTTGGTGATTCTGTTGTCCATTTGTTACGGATCGATATCAGTGCTGGCCACCGCAGGCAATGGATTGGTGATGTGGGTGATCATTGGTAGTCGACGAATGCGCAACGTTACCAACTACTATATCGCAAATCTCGCTTTGGCCGATTTTTTATTAGCAGTTTTTGCTATACCTTTTGAAGTAAGTAATTTACAGCAGAAGATCATTTAGAATAAAAACTTTCGGTTAATTCTTACCTCCTCAAAAAAAAAAAAAAAAAAAAAAAAAAGGTAGCGTTTACGTTGTTTCGTTTCTCTTCTTTTATTTAGAACGGTTTCGAATACAGGCGGTCATATGCGCCTGACTCATATGGAGCGAGGGGCAATTGCTTCACATGAACAAAATTCTAAGAAACCAATCGAAAAGTATAGCGAAAGGATGACATGGAGGGGTCCTGGGTCCGAAATGAGAGTATGATATCAACTGTCAAAAATTTTGTCTCACTCAATATAAGGTTTTGAAACGTTGGCGCCTTTGCATGCAGTGATGAGTTCCGAACTTTTCTGAGAGTACACCCACCTTCTCGTTGGTTTTACTACCACGGTGAAACCTTCTAATAACGGACACGAGGGGGACCAACCATTTTGTCAGATATTGTTAAAACAAAAAAAAAAAAAAATCAGATGTAGGTATGTAATTTTATTAAAGGGTACAATAATCAATTATAGAAATAGTATATTATATACACACTGAGATTCAAAAGTGAGCTTTTACATGTGAGGGAAGCTTTTGCAAAATGAGCGCTGCGAGTGAGCAATTTCCGATTAATGTGAACACACTTTTGAATCTTGTTGAGGAAGATATTTTACATAATTAATGATTAGAAGGCTACAAAACGTTAAAATTCTATCACAATGATGAGTCTTTCACAAAAATTATAAAAATTGAACAAAATATCAACCTCCTTATTGTGGCAGATTTAACGTTTCATTCAGAAAGTATAACCTCTACCTCGATGAAAAGTAAACGTGCTTCCATGTAAAAAGATGCTTCACATTTTTAAATGGAGGTACATTCATTTACATTGAGATTACACGAGTAATTTTTCACTCACAAAATACCAACCTAAACATAGCCTTTCTGATTGTTTATTTTATTATAAAAGTAGTTTTGTTTTACAAAACAGTTGTGTCATTAAAAGTTGTTTTTGAGATTTACCAATACCTAGTTATTTGTGTATTGTACTGAACTTTTGGCACTAGATCAGCACTTTCATGGGAATTAATCCTTTAATAGAAGCCTACCTATCTGTTATTCAGAGGTGAAATCGGAATTACCGGACCATTTTACCCCATCTATTGTCCATTAGGGGAACGTCTGCTATTGGGAGGTATCTGATGCCTTACTTTACATAATATGTTTTTACTAAGACCAAACGCTTTTCTCTGTGATGGAAGATGTCGTCTACTAAGAGGAATCCGTTAAAAGAGATTTCACTGTACTAACACAAAAAGAAGAAATTTTTCAACTTTTATTCACATAGCATTAAAATGTCACATGTACAAATTTAAAAAAAAAAAATTGTTCTCATATTCCGATGATTTTTCGACTCCCATGATGAGGATCTTCTAGATTTCAATGATGCGAGTCGGAAAGCCATTGTTTAGTGTATATGGTGCGTATGGTTCTCACACTTTGCACTTAGAACGAAATCATTCCATTGGCTAATAAGAAAAGCTACTTTTAAATTAATGGAAAAGAGATACGAGCTTCATTTATTGATAAGCAGACAATTTTTACCAACTAAGATTAACTAACAGTATGGCTCGTGGATACTTTTTTATGCAATATTGTGAGAGTATACTGTGTGTACCTTAAATTTTTCATCAATTTCTTGATAATATACTCCATATACCATATATACTCTATGAGAACATCACTGGATACATGTGTGAGAACTATGATTTGATTTGTTTATGTCATGATAACAAATTTAAATTCTCCAACCAACTTACTCATGGGTAACAATTAACCATCTCGAGATTGGGTTGCAAAAATTGTACTTAGGTGAAAGGTATTTATTCCGAATTCGGTGAATAGTTCAACCGGGTATACAAATTATGACCATCTTATTTTGAACAGTTTGGGTGCACTCTGTTTGGCCTTCTTGGGTTGTTACCCAGTCGTTCATTCTGAACACGCCCCAGTACTTCAATCTGTTAGCGTCATAACCATCTGTACCTCTGTTCGTACCTATTACAAAATATTAACGGCTAAAAATTATTAGAAACACCATCATTCTAAAACTTCTGGACGGATTTGCATGAAATTTTCCAAAAGAAATTATGTTATTCCAAGGAAGTTTTATAGCCATCGTGGAAGTCCGTAGCCAATCTCGGTGCACATTTATGTAATTTTTACCATTTGTGAAAACAAAAAATGGACAAAACATTTCATGAAAATTAACTATAACGATTAAAAATGAATTAAATTCTTTTCTCTCTCGATGAAGATGAAAGGCATAAGACCCAAAAATTTCAATGAAAAAGTGTAAATCAAGAGTACTGGCAATGATGTATCTATTCCACCGATATTAACAAAAGTTAAAACGATAATATGATTAACTGGTTACAAATGTGTTCAGAATTTGCATGCATTTAAAGAAAAGAACAGCTGCATTTTCTTTAAGTATGCCTTAATATGATTTTCGGACGTTTGGATGATTTTTTGGTAATTTATCATGAAATTTAAGCCAAATAATGTAGCCTATAAAATAATAAAATTTCAAGTTGGCAAATTATTTATAACAGATTTTTTACCTGAAATTTTAAGAAAAATATACAAAAATAAAACGAACTTAGATACGTTAATTCCTCGAATGCGCCTATTTAAACTTATATTGTTTACATTAAACTACGTAAAACTTTGGAAAGAATGTTATTAAAAAAAATAATTACCTAGATTTCGACCAATGATTAAGCCTACTTTCTGCTCGAACAGAACAAACCATTTTACGATTTCCGAGCCAAATAACGAGTAACTGAACTATTTCTATTCTATTTAGATAAGAAAACGATATAAAAAAAAAAAAAAAGCTTTACAAAATAAGGTACTTAATGATGAAAATGTGACCAACTCGTCCTCGCCTCGTTAAAGGCTCGTAAACGTAAATTAAGATGACAGATTTTTCCAGCGTTTAAATAGCATCGTAAACTTGTATTCGGTAACTAAGTACCTACTCCAAAAGCATATTACTACATTTACGTTTCAACTAACAAACCAAGCTCCAACATGCTTCACAGTCATCTAAACACATGATTTATGCCTAATATTTGCCAAACACGTGCTCGTGTTCCGGCAAAAGTGGAAAAAACAAAATTATAATTATTCCTTATGCACGAATTTATTTTTAACCAAGTTATTTCTTGGTAAATATAGAATTTACTCAGTCAGCCTACGTAGTTTAATAAATTGGTGAAAATTATCAGTCAACTTACCGAACGAGTGAATTAGACTGTCCATGTTGGCGTAAGTGTAATCATTTACGTAGTTTTTATACATGATTTCTCTGATAGAGGGGACACCATGTAGGTACAAAGAAATGATGGAATATCTCAATCTGCGAATTTATTTGAACATCTTTACATCTGTAATAATTTTCAGCTTCCCAATAATGAAAATATAATATAGACTATTACGATTTTTATAAAAATCCCTTTGAATTATTTCCCACCCTGTATTTCAGACCCGAGGATAACCTAGTTACTAAAAAAATGTATGAACATTTTTTGTTCGTAATTTTACATGTATTATTTTTATATATGTGACAGTATTTATTTATCGCGTATAATTCAAACTAGTTATTGAGGAAAAATTTAAAAACTAAGAGTAGTCAAACATTGAAGACCCACCCCCTTTCCACGGGGTATTTTTTATTACTCATTGAGAATACCATTCTTTTCATATTCCAACAGTCACATATATTAACAATCGAACCTCTAGTGTTACAAGTCTAGAAAGTTCCTTTAAAATTTTTTGAAATGTCACTCTCTTTGGTGTAAGTACAGTATTCTAATTTTATTAACACAAATTTTTCATTTTAATAGACTTAACATAAAGATTTCATTTTAATAGACTTCACATAAATATTTTATGTCTTTCTGTTTTTTTTTTTTTATATGATGGTCCAAAAATAAAGCAGTTAGTCTTTCACTGTTCCTTACTGAGCCAGTAGGTACTACCTATATATAATATGTTACCTCTATAACTGCAATTCAAAATCCACACCAAAAGACTCAGATTCTCGCCTCATCTAGCACGAATTGTATCCATAAATCCAATTTTCAATGCCCCATTTATACGGCTATAAAATACTATCACAACAGCTAATGCGATTTTATTTTATGTTTCAGTTTCAAGCTGCTTTACTTCAGCGGTGGGATTTACCACATTTTATGTGTTCCTTCTGCCCCTTCATACATTCTCTAAGTATTACAGTCAGCGTGTTCACGTTAACAGCCATTGCGGTCGACAGACATCGAGCCATACTAAATCCATTCACGTGAGTACCCGCGTCTAATCTTCACTCACTTTGCTCGAATTGTATGAAAGTTAAAAAGCTAACTAATAGGGAGAGGAAGAAGAGAGAGAAATCAACGAAGAAATGAACGCCTGCTTAAAGATGACTATATCTACATATTATGCAGAGGCTGATCGTAAATGTCTTATTTAAACGAAACAAAAAAACAGACTGGAGCATTGTTCGAAGTTCAATGGAAAATTCAAAAACTAATAGTGTGATGTGGGTGGAGGAGCATACACAGGATACGAGTAATCAAGGACGTTTAATTAGAGAATGTTCGTACGGTTGGTTTATTATTATCTTCCTTGAAATCGTTTTTAAAGCCGAAGATGAGACATTTCTAGAAGGAACGAAAGAAATTAGTGATATAACTTGAAACGAAAAATCATTTCTCGATGAGGCAAGAATGCAACATCGCCACCCTGGAACGAAACTAGCCTAAGTCCAAAAATGCAATTTTTCAGGAGAGTGAAAATAAAGTTCAGAATGTAAACATTTTTCAGTTATTGCGATGGAATGAGGAACCAGTTACTTCTGTAAGAAAAAATTCTTTCACGTCCTAACATAAGATAGCATGCATTTGGTGTTTATTTTATTTTATAAACCGTATGGACTTAGGATAGCTTTACTAAATGATAAGAGAACAGTATAAGGAGAATTTTGACATGCATAATGCAAAAATGGCATTTTTGGACTTAAGCTAGTTTCGTTTTAAGATGACAAACTGGTGTACAATATTATTCATGTTATTACGCACCAAAGGAAATTAACATCGTGGTGCTTGATAAAATGAATAAGTAAGGTTTAACGTGATAAAATTTGTCATTTACATTTCACAAAAATTTGAAAGTAAAATACACGAATAAAATAACAAATGATAATTAAGATAAAGTAATTAATAGGTAATAAAATAAACATTTTCAAGTAAATTGTTCAAAGTAACCACCAGCAGTGGCGGATCCAGGAGAAAATAGGGAAGTTTTTCTTCTCTCCCAATGTCAAAAAGAAAAACACAAATAATTAAGGGAAACGAATGAAAGTACGACCACAGAATCGGAATAAAAACTGTCAAAAATTTGTTGAAGACCACAAAAAAAACTCAACTCCACAAAAAATCTTGTTACTCCTCTCTTTAAAATGACAATTTAGATCCACCACTGACCACCAATAGCCATGACATAATATCTTAGGCAATCAGTAAACTCAACTTGAATATGCCCTAATTGAGTATAGGTTAGCCGAGTAATAATTTATCACATTGCCAAGCCCTTCTGCAGTCGAATATGGTCCATATTTATAAATCACGGATGACATGTGACCCCACAATAAATAATCGAACAAACTGAGATCAAGTGACCTCAGTAGCCATTTCGAAGATTCCCAGGGTATTTTGTCATGGCTGCTGGTGGTCATTTTGAACAATTTATTTTGAAATTGTTGATTTTATTCATTAATTACATTATCTTGATTCCTCATTTGTAAATTTCGTTATGTTATTAATGTATTTTACTTTTTAATTTTGGTGCAATGTAAAGAACAAATTGTATTGTTGTTAACTTAGGTATATTTGAAAGTAAATACTTACTGTTTTCTTAAACTGGACTATTGAAACGTCGTCATGATGGAATCGATGTGACAAAGGAACTAGCGTGTATCTTTTGGAAGTGGATGAATACAATTTCTGTCACTTGAGCACTGATCAACGAATGCAGCCAAAATATGTTGCGATAAAAGGGTTGAAGTACCAACAGTACAGGCAAATTTGGATTACAAAACCGTATAATTAATAAAACGCTGAAATTTAGTATATTATATCGGCTTCAAAAATCCGAAAATAACTCCATGAGCAACCCAAGTGTCCTTCAAGGGGATGAAATTATGGTGATACGAAACAGTTTTTCAATCTCGCTTGGTTTTCATTTTAGCAATAATTGTTCAAACAAAATTGAAAGAATGCGAAAAAATCTTCGACTGATCTTCCACACCCCGTTGTATCTGAAATTGGAAAAGGTAACTACAAATCTACAGTCTACACATCCTCGGTCCAACATTAGATTTCGACCATTTAATTCACCAAACTTTAACAAAACCACTCGAATAATAAGACCATCCATCGTTCTTCGCGATAACAAAATCCACGCATTTTTCCGATAAATAAAAACAAACTGTAAGATTGAAAGAAGGAAAAAAAAAAAACAATCCTCATAATAATTCTAACAAAAGTTAAAAAAACCAAGTAAAATACAGGTCCACCTTTGCCCGTTACAGTTGCGGAGAATTTTCTCCATAACTTGGGGTACTTTTTGTCGGAGAATATCGACTTTAAAAAGGTTTAAGAGGGGAAAATTTGTAAAAGCGTCACGAAATATTCAACTTAACTATTTATCTATTTATCTATTTATCTATTTATCTATTTATTGCATATTGCTAAGGATATGTTAAAACGATGGTGATGTGCAGTATCTCAGGAGCAGCTGGAGGGACTGATAACGTCATAATTTGGAATTTGGAAATTTTAGGGACATTTTCATTGGTTTAAAGGAGCGTCCGATTGATGTGCAGGGGGCGACTGAGGGGCTAACTAGTGGTTTTTATGCGTTTCGTGACGCTACTACAAATTATTCTGAAACGGAAGTGTTTCATTTGTTAACTCGTACAGTTCGGAGTCATGACGTTAGCCGAACACTGTCGTTTTGCGACGTGTTGCAAGAGCTTCCAGTTTTTCAGGATTTTTCTTTTGGTTCCTATAGCTCCACGTTATTTATACGTGGCTTGTTCCCATACGATGACGTCAATATTATAATCCTCCTAATATTTTGAAATTTAACAAACATCGATTGCTGAATTACGAAATAATTTTCACCTATTGCTGTCATGTTGGATGCCATTTTCTTTTTCACGTTTTTCGACCAATTTTACGTTACACACTAGTTAAACATAGACTGTACTATTTTATTTCAAACTAGGCAAACATTCGAAAAATCAACACCAAAAATAACGCTGATCTGTGAATGTTATATATACTCGTATACGAACGTGTACATAATAACTTTGTATTTGTAAATACCTATATTGTAATCATATTGGTATACACAATGAAAAAAACAAAAAACAATTGAAATCCAAAAAATTATTCCTACAATTTTTATTCTACATTTCAGTATGAGTGAAAATTTTAGGTTATCAACCCCCCCCCCGTTTATTAATTGAATAAACAAAGAAACAGTTTTATGGTACTTGCGTTAATGGCATTTTTGCCACCGTCGCCATCTTTTTTTACCTAGTTAGTTTGCAAACCGAGTATTAAAATTGATCTCTAAAGGGGTGAAGGGTTGGGATGATGGAAATTGTTCATTTCGTGAGAAAATAAAACGATTAGTATCGTTTTCCCATCTTCACCTAATATTTTTTTCTGCATATTTATGTATCTTTATGTGTATATTACAATACAAACGCTGAAGTACCCCTACGCGGCACTTTTGCTTGTGCCAGCCCTGGATTTTTTCACGTAACACTGTAGAATTTGTGGTTTCGGAAGAGACAACAAACATTTTTTTTATATCTATGTTAGGCTGTGTTGGTAGTGACACATGTGCATCGAATATGAGAGAATAATTGGCAAAATAATATCAGGGAAATAATTTTGTGAAATAATTAACGGCTTGTATGTTTATTATAACTATATGTATCGTCCAAACTTTGGGTATCGGCTCTGAGAAAACTGCAAAAGAGATAAGGCTAAAATTGTAATAAAAAATAGTCATTAACTATATAGAACCAGATCCAATAGAAATTTAGTGCCTATTGGTTTAGAAGGTATAGTTTCCGACAAAGTTAAAGAACACAAAATTCCATGAAGAGTGTTTTTTCCAAAATTGTAAGGAAACTACCAAAAGGATTGTTCTCCAATTTTCACCGTACATTGTTATTATTTACGTATTAATCTCATAGAAATTTGGTGATATTTGCTTTGTAGTTTTTGAGAAAACTGGAAAGGAAAAAATTACTGGAGAAAATTTTATGTTAACGGTTTTGAAAAAACTAAGAAAGAGGTAGGGGTGAAATTTTCATAAAAATTAGTCCTCATATAAAATCAGATCTGATACAGTAGAAGTTTAGCGCCTACTGGTTCAATAGTTTCTGAGAAAACTGAATCACAAAAAACTCCGAGTAAAATAGATTTTCAATGATTTTGGAGAAACTGCGAAACGGATCAAGCTTAAATTTTAGCGATACGTCATTTTTACGTAGATATGTTCAAGTCTAATTGAGGTTTGATGCTTATTAGTTCAATAGATTCTACGAAAACCCGAAATGAAAAAATTTCTGCAAAGGTGGTTTTTCTAGAATTTTGAAGAAACTACAAAAGGAATAAATCTGAAATGTTCACAAAAAGTAATTCATATGTAGGACCGTTTGTGATAGGAGTTTGATTTATATAGATTCAGTTGTTTCCGATAAAAATGTAAAACAAACACAAATTAACTTACTGGAGAAATGCAAGTTTCATGTGTTGCTTGAAATATCTTTTCGGTATTTACGGCGCCAAGTGTTATTTTGCTTATTTTACTTAAAACAATAACAACGAAATTTCGATAAATCGATATGTTTGATTGATATCGATAAATATAGAAAATTTTTTTGCAATTTTTTCACACATTCGGAATTCAGGACTTTTTGTTGAATTGTAAAAGTAAATTGGCAAACTGTGTTTTCTAGCGAAGTATTGCTGCGCGAGAGTTTTTTTTTCACTGAAATTTTGCATTCTAATTTACTCCAGCAAAAATAAAAATAAATGAAATAAGATTTTTAGTAGACAACTCTTTCTGTGTAAGTGGAAAGAGAAACAATACAATGGGTAAAGAAATTATTTCTATTTTGTTGTGGCTCTCAACGACTTTTCCCAAAATTAAACGAGTCATAACCATATTTTTCCAAACACAGCTCAAAATGTTTCTTTCATTTTCTTTTTCAAAATGATATTTAAGTACGAGAAATGATACCTAGTCATATTTTGCGAAACCTACATTGTTTCCACAGACAGATAATTATTACATTGTCATCGACGAAATAAAAATATTAAAATCGTTTCCTACAATAATAACGTTATGAAGTGGTATTCGACGTTCGTTGAAGAATGAGATGTGAAAAACTACGCGTTAAAAACGATAGATAGGCAGCCGGCCTATATATGTAGGGAGACCATGAAAAGCAGAAGGAATACCTCCAAGTACTTGGAGAATATACTCCAGGGAAAACAATCTATCTTATCAGGTAGATTGTTCATCTGAAGGATCCGTGGTACAAACGTGGAAATCTACACGAGATAGAAATTTCGAGAGAAATTACAAAAATTTACTCATGATGCGTGCATGTCAGTATGGTGAAACAAGTAATACATCATTTTTTATAAAACACCAAGACGAAGGTTTTCTGGCCAATTTTTGTTATTTATTTAATGGTTTCGCTTACGAAATTCTGTTGTACGGGTAACGATACGAATGTTCACGAAATTTCCATTAAAAAAGTACTCAATAAGCAGATGTTAAATTCTAATTTCGCGTAGAAACAAATCAGCTTAGTATTCCTTCCTCTATTCAGAAAAGGGTTTGCTAAAATATTCTCCAACGGAAAGAAATTCATGTAAAAAGAAAGATCGACCAAAATTGTGAAACAAATTTTATTGTATTTCACCATTATTATCTATCTACAGTAATAATTTGTTTATGCTGGAAATATTAATTTATTCAATTTTTCATTGTTACTAAAGACTCTTGCTAATCCGCCGCATTCATTCACACAGATCTACAGTATTTTCTTTTCATATATGAGAACTCGTTCAGACAAAAAAAAAAAGTTCTTTTCACCGATGCTCTCCCTTTAAAATTGACCGACTTCATGGCCAGTGAGAAAAAATGAAAGAGCAAATTGCAGAAAAATAAAGAAAAAAATGAATTTTTAATTGTCTTATTTATCAACCTTGATCAGTCAAAATTGAACTAATACGGTTGAAACGGAAAAAAACGGATGTGTGTAATACAAGTTGCATAACGCACGTTGAAAGGCAGTTTCGTAAAAACATATCTTTGTGAAACTGCCTTTCAACGTGTGCTATGCAACTTGTTTTACACGCATACTTTTTTTTCGTTTCGGACGATTGAGCGCAATTTTGACTGAATCAAGGTGAATTTAAGCAGGACTCACAGGAGTTTTATTTTTTTATTTTTCTAAATTTTTTCTGGCCTTTAAGTTAGCCAATTTTGAAGCGAGAGTATGTGTGAAGAGAACCTTGTTTTGAGATAGAAAGAGAAACTGAAACACTCTGCATACTAGGTGTAATACTGTATGCTATGCATATTATAGTCCAGTAACTGTACCATAAAAAAATACATTTATTTATAAAAACGGGGATAAAATTTTTCTTTGCAGTTATGCAAGATCAGATGTCCTAAACAACATACAAAAAGTCTCATCCTCTACTTCTCTTGTCACCTTCGATATTAGGGACAATGTACCTCCAAAATTTTTTTTTTTTACAGTCATCTCCGTAAATAATATTTTTTACGGAAAATGCTGCGGTTTAAAATTATTTTCCGCCACATTTTCTATCGTAAGTATTATTTACATTTTTTTGGTACAATGCCTCTCATCCCTGCGGAATAGAGCTGAAAATGATCACTTTTAAAATACCCTCTACTACTTTCTTCTCCATGGTAATCTGAATTTTTGAACAAATTGGAGGTCGTATTTTTTTATGAATCGAGACGAAATTTAACATAATTGTGTATGGGTTTATATTATTTTGGTCAGGTTTGAGAATGGGTGAAATCCGCTCCTTAGATTCTGAATGTCGGCTGCTTGACTTTTAAATTTGTAAAAAACAGAAGCAGACATAATTCTCTACGGATCGAGACAAAATGTAGTAAATTTAACGCATACTTTGGAATAATATGTAGGTCAAATTTAAAGATGAGCTGAATCGGCCCATTATTTTCCAAATTACAGCTTTTTGGAGTTTTCATGAGTTTTCATTAAAACCAACATTCACGAGCCTCCAGCACTTCAACTATAGCACTTCGTCAAATTTTTGTAGGAATCTTTTTTGCAGAATACTTTATGAAAATTACTTTTTGACTGAAATATTTTCTTTTAAAAACCATTATTTAAAAATAAAATTACAAAAAACCAATTTTCAGAGCATATTTCCCGAAATTCTGAAGACGCCAAGCAGGGTGGGGGCCAGAATTTTAGTATGTTATACAGGACCCCTGATCCTATACATCTGTGAAGAAAAAACTTTGGGGCCAATTTTTGGGAATGAAAAGTCTATAGCTATTGGACTAATATTATGTTTATAAGAGATCTTATAGAATAATTTTATTCTAAAAAACACGTAGGTTACATATACCTCTTTTTTTTGTTGATCTTTTTAGTACACACTCAAAATCTGTCTTTGCTCAGTAAATGAATTCCAAATAGTTCTATTAAACATACTGAGAAAAAAATGTTTCACCAAATGCTAGGTTTCATTAACAAATACCTAAATTATCTAACAACAAATGGAGGCAAGTTTAAAATTAAAGTGTGGATAAGTACAGGTTCGTAATTCTACTGAGAGAAAAATCTATCAAAAGAGATTTTAAATTTCTTATGATTGTCCAATGTTTAGCAGTTTTTCGAAATTCTGTATTATTTCATAGATAAGAATTTGAAATTTTATGCAAAACTTGGCGAACAAAATAGTTGAACGTACAATAGTCACGATAATTAATGCGGAATATGTGTTTTTCTATTGAAAAATTTCCTCATACTGTACAAATTGATATTCGAGAAAGAATTCAAAGCACTCGAGAAATGATGGAACTGAACCTTTGACATACATCCTCGAAGAAAAGTCGTTTTTTGTTCTTAATAAAAGCAGAAATTCATATAGTCTGAATCAAGAGTGAAGAGGTGAAGAAAAATTCATTAGTTTTTATAAATCTCCAGAATTTATGAGTCAGCCCTTTATATAATGACGTCAAATACGAAAATAGATGACTGCGAAATTCCTGTCGAGTTCCAATAATTGGAAAAATTCGAAATTCGCCCACTAAGTGATAGGCTTCGTCAAAACTTTGGTAAACAAACCTTAATCCCTTTTGATGGTCTCCGTTCGACGACACTATCCACAATACGCAAAAGAAAAGAAATTCTGAACCCGTTGAACTTTCTTCTCACATGCAAAACGTTATTTCCGGCCTCTTTGATTTCGGTACACATCTTCTTGTCTGTAAACTTCGAGAAAGAAACTGAATTTCATTTCTTTTCAAGTTTTCATCTCTTTATACTCTCCTCCATACTTTTGCTCTACTTTTTCAATGATGATTGACGACTAACATCTGGGCCACGATTTAATTTTCGAAAAACTGTACCATAACTCTTTTCTTCCTTGTTTACTTTTTTCTTTTTTTTTTATACTTTCCTTTTTTTTCTGCTTGTGTTTGCATAGAGTAAGCAGAGTCGGCTACACTGTTACACTGTACGACATTAAAATGTCATCTAAAAATTCAATTTGTTACTTTGTTAAATCTTCTAGGCGTTCTTCCCTTAATTACGCGATTAATGTAGGGAGAGTGCGTAGAAACGGCGCGAGTAAAATAATTTATACAAGTTTAACTTTCACAAATTTTTTGAGATTAGTGAAGTTTTAATTCATAAAACGAAGGATTGTATAATTAACAAAGTTAAAATATAAGATAATGTTATAAAAAAAAAACAAAAAAAAAAAATGCCAAAAATGGTGAGGCAGGTCTATGGCATACAAAATATTTTGCTAACTTTCCCAGTAGTCCAACTGCTGTTTTCACATTCAACTGTGCAAGAGTTCTACGAAAGATCGTTTTAAAATAATCTTTGGTTTATATTGATTACATGATAATTTGGGGGCTGTCATGTATACGATGTAAATATAAGAATTAATATTGAAATACAATAAACAAACACAATGTACCGCACCAGGAGAAGAATGTAATTAATTAACATGTTACATCATCTATAGTTCACACGCAAGTAAGTAAGCAAGTTACGTTTATATGTTATTGTAACTGCAAAGAAGAATATATGATATATATATATATATTTATACAGTGTTACCGACGAGTGCTCTACCAATAGCTATGTTCCAACACTCCCTCCTTGGTGGAGTGACAATGTCGGTGAAGTTTTTCTTCAGCAATTAATATTGTGAAATCTTTGACATTATACATATGGAACTTGGTAAAAAAAATCTCAGTGCGATAAGTTGGAGAAAACCTAGTAAACTAGTAAAAAACTCCAGATTGCCAATAGTTCACCTTTTATTAATTGATTAATTGAGGAAAAAACTGAACGAGCAGTAAAAAAAACCTCAATGATTTTCCAATTTAATATTCACCTTTTCTTTTGATTATATGAAGAAAGACCCATTACAAGTAAAAACTTCAACTCCATTTTGTAATTTCTATGAAGAAATTCCTTAGTTTCTAAGGACAAAACTTCATTTTGGGCCGAAAATAAGTATGTATATATATGTATATAAAGATAATAATAAAATTTGTTGAACATCCTTAAACCACCATAAGATTGTTCAACAAACTTTGTATGATAAAAATGTGTTGACTAATACTTTTCTCCTTTTGTATATAGTATTTTGTTTCAATACAATAAGTAATATTTATACAAAAATAATAAAGGAACACAGTCATATGATTTCTACCATGTAGGAACAAAAGAAAATAATAGGAACAATAAAAAATCATTAAACAATTCATACACAAAAAATATCAAGAAATCGGTAAGCTAAAGATAATAAGTGAACATAACAAAAAAATAAAAAAGGTAGAATGTAAGGTAATATGTGGTATCTGAAAAGATAAAAGAAACTCAGAGTTAGTGTGGTTTAAATTTTTAGTATAACAAAATTATCATTAACGATTAATTTATTCAGGGTTGTCTTCCACATTAAGTATTAAATTTGTGAGTTTTTGAAATTGCCCTATGGATAAAGGTTTAGTAAGTATATCTGCCTGTTGTTCAGATATTACTTTAACTAGAGTTACTTTTTCCTCCTGTTGACATTCTCTTATATAATGATATCTGGTATGTAAATATTTTAGCCCAGGTGCTCCTACCATTTGCGCTCCATCTATTGCAGACTTACTATCACAGTATATTTTGGCTGGTAGTTTTGACTCTCCTGTAATTTTCTCCATTATTTCATCTTGAATCACAATCTCCTTTGCTAACTCACTCATTTCTATAAACTCAGCTGCACACGTAGATGTTGTTACACATCGTTGTTTATAACACTTCCACACTATGGTGTCTCCAAATAATTTTACTAAGTGACCTGCAGTCGATACTCCTGTATCTGGGCAATCTCCCCAACTTGCATCTAAAAATCCTTCTATACTTTCTCCTTTTCCTGTATATATTAATCATTTGGATTCAGTATGTTTCAAGTATCTAAATATGCGTTTTATTTCTTGAATATTTTCTGACGTTGGATTTGATTGACATCGACTCATGCAATTAACTGCTAATGCAATGTCAGGCCTTGTTCCTCCTACCAAATAAAGCAAGCATCCCACGGCTTCTCTAAAAGGATATTTACTTATTTCACTTTTATTTTCCTCATCATTCTCGTAGTTATTTTGATTTCTCCTTTTTACTTGTCTCGTTACCATAGGTGTTTTGCATGGTTTGCTATCCTCCATTTCGAATCGTTTTAAAAGTTTATTAATAAATCGTGTTTGTTTTAACTCCATTCTATTTTTACTTCTATCTCTGTATATTTCTATTCCTAAATATTCTTTGGGTGTGCCAGAGTCAGTGAATTTGAATATTTTTCTTAATTTCTCCTTCAAATGCTTAATAGATTCTATACAATTGCTTGCAATCAATATATAATCTACATATGCTAATAAGACGATAAACCTTTCTCTTCTTTCCATGTGAATAGACATGGGTCTTTTACGTCGCTTTTAAGTCCCAACTTTTTCATCTCCTTTGTAAATAATGTATTCCAGCTTTTAGGGCTAGTTCGTAATCCATATATGGATTTATTCAGTTTGCATATTTTGTTCGTTCTCTCCTTCTCATTTATGCCTACTCCTTCAGGTATTTCCATATACATTGGACTGGCTAATTCTCCATGTAAAAATGCTGTTTTGACATCAAGTTGACATATTTCTAGATTATATTTATTTACTATTGATAGTAAATTTCTCACGGTAGCTAATGGTGTTACAGGTGCGTATATTTCCATTAGACTGTACTCCATTTTATCTTTAAAACCTCTGCCTACTAATCTCGCTTTATATCTTATCTCTCCATTTGGTTGTGGTTTAACTTTAAATAGCCATCTTGAATCTATTATACTAGTGTTTTCTCCTTCTTTACAAATAGTAGATCTGTCAACTATACTCCAAACTCCGTGTTCTTGTAATGAATTTATTTCATCCTGTATTGCTTTTCTCCATTCTTGACTTGCAAGTGAATTCATTGCTTCCGAGTAGGTTTTTGGGTCTTCATTTACCTCAGTCATAATTAGATATATAAAATCATTCGTAGTTTTCTCCAAATTATGTGTTTCTATCCATTCTATTTCTTTAGTGTCTACAGTATTGAATGCTTCAATTTTCTGTCATTTTGACTCTGTTAGTCGTTTTGACCTTCTTCTTTTTATTCCTTTTGCATTAGATTTTTGCTCTCCTTCCTGTATTTCTTCATTTAAAATGAAGTCGTTAAACCAATCTCCTATTTTGTCATTATTTTTATCTATTACTTTGAATTTCTCTCTGTATACCACCTTTTTGTTAAATCTTACATCTCTGGATTCAATAAATGACTTGCTTTCTGGGCAGAACAATAAGTAGCCAGATTGTGTGTACCCCACCATTACAGTACATATGCCACTTCCCGTAAATTTTGTTTCTGGTTTTCTTTTCACCTTTGAGAATGCTAAGCATCCAAATCTCCTAATTTGACTAAAGTGTACTGAGACATTTGGTGAAAATTTTGATATCGGAATCTGATAATTTATTGATTTATGTGGTGTTCGGTTATAAATGTAAATGGCTGCATTTATTGCCAGATCCCACATGCTTCTGGGTAAACTTGAATCTTGCATTAGTGCTCTTACTTTACTTTGCAAGGTACGATTGAATCTTTCCGAAACTCCATTATGCTGGGGAGTATCTGGTGAAGCTAGTTGTAAGTCTATTTTCTCCTTTTCTAGCACCTTTTTAGTGTATCCTCCTGTGAATTCAGTACCCTGATCAGATCTCAGGTAGCACACCTTTGCATCACTTCCTAATAAATTTTGAGCACTCCTTAAAAATAACTCCAAACATTCTCCTGTTTCTGACTTGTGTGACATTGTATATGCTTGGGCATATCTCGAATAATCATCTACAAACACTACTATAAATCTCCTTTTAGTGGGAAATGTAACCGGAGTGATTGGTCCCATTACATCAGAATGAATCATCTGTAAGGATCTTTCTGCTCTCCATCTCGGCTGGTTAAAAGGTAATTTTGATAAATTTGAAATTGCGCAGACTTCACAGTCTTTAATAAGGCCTGTGAATTTAATACCTTTGAACTCCGGTTGTATGTTAGCTAATTTTCTCAAATATTTTTCAGAAACGTGTCCTAATTTATTATGCCAAAATAATTCAAGTGGGATATTTTTATTCACTCCTATTATTTCTCTAACTGTGGATATGATCATTTCTTCAATGTTTATTACACTCCTATCATTTTCACTATTTTCATTAATAATCTCCTTTTTCATTTCTTCATTATTTTCTTCATAAACTCCCTCCAACTCTGTTTTATTACTTTGCTCCTGATTATTGTCTTTTTCAGATTGTGTCTCCTTCTGTTTATTATTCTCCTCCTTCTCGCTTGTATCACTATATTCACTATTCTCTCATTTTATCTCACTCTCATCTATCTCCTTTTCAATGTGATTGTGTAAATTATTCTCCTCTTTTCTTACTTCTACTCCCTCCAAATCATCTATACAATCAAGATCACCCAGATTTGCGCAAGATACGTAGGAAGGGGCAAACGTAGGTATAGATTCGTCATTATAGACAAACAAATCAGAAGTTTTATCAGCAATAAATTTTGGACACCAAAATGGTTTAATATACGGGCCAGAAAAGTATATTATAGTATGCTCCTTATTTATGATTGTAATATTCTCATTATTTAAAGTTACTTCAAAACCAATATCTGTAAGTTAACGCAGAGAGAATAGATTTTTAGATAGCTGAGGACAACACCAAATATTTTTAAATTTTACTCCATTTCCATAAATGTCCTGTGTGGCTAAATTGCCTGTTTCAGTACAAAGTAAATTCGTATTTACGTTTGCACTGAGAACATTTTCTATTTTAGATACACAATCTATCAGTGGTAATGATGTTGAAATAATATGTTGAGTAGCTCCACTATCTGCAATAAATGTGACTTCATATTTACCTTCGTTATTACTAGAGCTATCACCTTTGTTGGCCTCTTCGGTGTTTTCTATTGGTATATCCTCTTCTGATGATACAGCGAGAGCTTGAATGTCAGGTGGGTAGTCGTTTTGAATTGGGCTTGGAGGTAGTGGAATGTTGAGCCATTCTTTGCCATTTGTTTCTCCATTTTGATGGCTCAATATTTGTTCTTCAGTCTCCATATTTCTGTTTTCATTATTATATTCTCCATTTTCATTCGTGTCGAGTTCATATTTGACTTCTACTTCCACAATATCTTGTATTATAACTTTCTCATCATGTTCCTCCATTTTGGCATATTTAGCTACGGTTGGAATTTCCTCCTTTTTTGTTGTAGGTTGAGATGGGTTAGGTTGAGTCTGTTTCCCTTTGCCATGGCCAGTGCCTCTCCTATTTGCACCTTGGCCTCTCACCTTTTGAATTCCATTATTCATTCATTTGAGGGGTGATGCTCCTAAGTATCCTCCTCGATACACCCCTCTTGGGAAGCCACGCCCTCTCTGGATAAATCTGTTTGAAGATCTACGACCTCTGTATTGACCTCTCCTTTGTCATAGGCTATATCCTGAGGATTGGAATTTTCCCGAGTTAGGGCATTGATAAAAATTGTGGTTTGTTACAATTCCACAATTAAAGCACATCCTTCCCTCCACTGTTGGATTTGTGCATTGGCTTCCAAAATGGCTGTAACTTTGACAATTGTAACACCCCACTCCTTTTTGCGGATTTTGAAATCGTGTCACTCCCGTTCGTACACGTCCTCTATTTCTAAATATAATATTTCCAGCTGCCTGAATATTTTACCCTTTATCATTCCTACCTGACTTTCTTTCCACCGTTTTATTGGCCTCAGTCTGTAATAATAAATGTTTTAACTCCTCAATATTAAGTCCTATACTATTATCACGTTTCGCCACTTCATTCATCGTTTCAATTAAATTAGAGGCTTTTGACACGGCAGTATAAAAGTAACTCCTTTTCTCATTTTCAGAAATTATATCTCTGTCTCCATTTAGATCACATTGTCTGATTAATTTGTCAAACCTTTGGAAAAATTGGTAAGGTTTCTCCTTTCCAGGGTTGTATTTAATGTTTGCTAGTTCCCTTCTTAAAATTTCTGAGGATTTATGTACTTCACACCTTTTGAATTCTTGAAGAGTTTTCAAAATATTAATCGGATTTTTCTCCATCACCACCAATTTGTGATAATTATCTTCTATATGATTTATTATTATGTCCCTGACCAAATTTTTCCGACATTCTCTTTCTGATTCTCCAAATTTAGTTATTTCTGTCTCCTCATTTTCAATTACACTAAGTAACTCAGGCGATATTAATTCAGATTGTAAGTAGTCGAACCATAAATCATATCTCATATTTTTGGTTAATTTATATTCTCTTTTTAAACTCTCTTTGTTAATTATAATTTCTGATTTCACCCTTTCATTTGCCTCATTTTCTAACTCATTTTCTGCTCCCCTCTTTAAACATTTTATTAATAATTTTAATAATTGTTCGTTAGTGTCTCCATTGTCCTTATCTAATTTATTTTGAATATCGCTCCCATCATTATTTAATTTTTCTTTCTCCTCTGTATATTCATTCCCTTCGTGTTTGTCAAAAGCCTCTATATTCTCATATTCTCCATTTTCACCATCATAATTATTAACGCCTACCTGTTGGGTTAAATGACTTAAAGTATTTTATAATAATACAATTCTATCTTGTAATTCCTGTACTGTCACATTTTGATTTGAAATTTGTGATGACTGGGACAGTTGAAGCAAGTCGACTACCTGTTGCGCGACTTGAGTGGCGAGATTTCTGGCATCAGACTCACGTGATGTCATTGGCCGCTGTTTGCTGCCTTGGTTGCGTGGGTCCATCGCAGCCTCAGTAGCTGCACGAACTCGTTGAGGTTTAATTCGAGGAATACGAAAATTATTAAGATTCTATGTTTTGTGTGGTTTTTCCTTAATCGAACCTCCAGATTTATTTTGAGATAGAACATTGTCTTGCTGATCTGTCTCTCGTCGAGGGATTTCCCTTTGCGTGGTGGTCTAGGATTTTTGTTTAGTAGCCGTAGCTACTCTCCTTTCAATTTGTTTAAGTTGAGCCTTTGTTTTAATTGCTAAATAAAGATAAACAAAAACCAGTTACACCGTTAACGTGATGTCACTCAACTCCTATATGA
The DNA here is from genome assembly GCA_011428145.1 of Ericerus pela. NCBI lineage: Eukaryota > Metazoa > Arthropoda > Insecta > Hemiptera > Coccidae > Ericerus > Ericerus pela. The sequence continues at coordinate 693,278 of WOFM01000553.1, forward strand.
TTAATAGAGGCAACCTCGATGAGAGTTATCAGCTTACTTTTGGTTCCTTGTAACCTTTCCTGACTTGAATTTAAGTTAGAATTTTTATTATCATTTTCATTTGGCTCATCCCTCTTTTCAATTATCAGTAGATTAGCGTTGCTCCAGCCACCAATTTGCTCACAGTTTCATAGATGACCTCTCCCGCCGGACTTGTTCGATTTATTGTTCGACATTTTACTGAAGGTTTTCTTTTCATGAAAACTGAGAATAAAATTTAATTTAGACATTTTTTGGACCAATTTCTTATTAGGTAAGATAGGTATACTTGTTAAATTATTTTTCAATTTCTTGAGAGAACAAGTGATCCCAGCCAATTTTATGAATCTGTTGAAAGAATTTTCCACCTAATGTTCCCCAGTTCAAGTCGTGAAACCAAAATTGATGATCCATTCAAATTTTTCAACGTAGACGAGTTTTGAAAATGCGGAAAAAACATTAATTTGAAAAGAGGAAAGAAAGAATGAAAAACAGATATTTATGTTTTTTGTTTTTTTTTTTTCCTTTTTATTCTGGATAATAAATATTTTCAGTTGGAAACGTACAAAAAATTACCTTTAAAGATGGGCAAAAAACAAAATGTTAAAAAACAAAATATAAAAAGTGATTAAAAAAAATGTTGACAACAAAACTTGAGAAAACAGTCAAATATAAAATTTATTTCTTTTATTTTTCACCTTCACGTTATTCTACAAATGCTTACGAAAACGATTTCCCTTTCTTTGAACAAACATCTGGGTAGTGGGTGGTGCGAAAATTGAAATGGATATTAACTTTTCCCTAATTTTCTTTTTGATCTCTCTTCGTCACTCCCTTCCACAATTTGACCTACGCAGTCGTTCTCTCCTGCGGACATTCGGCTATTTTCTTCTCAGTTTTCCTCCATCATTACTCTAAAATGTCAAGTCCCGTGCCAAATCATGAAGACTACACTTGAAAAAATGAATATACGCCTACGAATGATATTTCACCCTTCTCATCTCGTCAAGAGCCGTGATACGGTCTCACGATTAGCAAATGACTGAATATAAATTACGTATTTCCTTTTACATGCAATCCCTTTTCAGCCAGAAAGAAAGAAAAAAAAAGAAAATGAAAGAATACCAACTCTACGCCCCCCCCCCAAATTTGAAAGTGCTCGATTTTCGTTCGTTCGCCTATACATATACTAATCCTTTATAAACGAATTCAACCTTTATCCTAATTAAGCAAATGTATTACTTAATGAAATTCGTCGAAGCCCTTTACCGTACACAGTGCATAATTAAAGGCTAGGTACTTAAATTTTCAATTGCAGGGGACGTGCTTCGAAGTCGGAATGCCAGATTGTCATTTCTACGATATGGATCTCCAGCATAGTACTCAGCTTTCCAATGGGTTACGCTATGGAAGTTATTATGCGAGAAGACGGAAACGACGGTTATAAACCGTTTTGCTATCCCGAAAGACTCAGTGTACTGACAATGCAAATCTATAGAGGAGTTCTGGTGTTCCTGCAATATCTGATGCCACTGAGCGTTATCATTTGGGCGTACTCCAGTATCAGCTTTGCGCTGTGGGGCAACACAACACCTGGTAATGCTCAAACTGACCGAGACGCAAACTTAATGCGTAATAAAAAACGAGTAAGTAAAATTATAAAAAAAAAAATATTTATTGCTGTTTGAAATGCCTCATTAATAGAACGTCATCGGGATTCCAAGTTGAATAAAATCCATTATTTTTCTATACGGTTTACCAGGCAGATAAGAAAATTTAAAAAACCTTTTTTTGATAACAAGCGAGATTTTGAAATAAATTATCAGCAATGGTGTTACAAACGACACATTGAAAATCCCACCTCCCATCACCGGTGCTAAATTTTCTGAGGGGCATAAACCACCCTAAGAAATGGTTTTTTGTGAATAGGTACAGCAAAAACGGTGGCTTGTACGGAAAAAAGTTGCCATTTTAACGTTACTTCCCTACTAATTTCACATGAAAAAGTATTCTCGCGTCTTTTGCCTTAAACACCTCCAAATACATCGAGTATGCAACCATAGACACAAACGAAGAGTGCCAAATATACAGAATCTTGTAACTACAACACTTCAGAACATAACGTCGTGCCCATAGTTTTTGATTATTTTGTGCAATACAGTAAACGCAACTCATTAGAATCACTTTGTGACCGAGACAAAATGATTCTAATAAGCGGAAAATTCTATTAGGCGAAGTGAAATTTAAAAAAAAAAAATAAAAAATTTCTTACTTATTTTAATAACGACGTATTTTATTGCGATGCATCGTTACAGATTTGTAATATTATATATATAGTTGGGTTAACTACTTGAAGAATGAATCAATTTTTGTCTGGGTTTTTGATTTATCGAGTATGGAGAAAATTAAACTTTCATATTCATAATGAGGTTCACATTGGGTAGTATCACCAGGAATTTTTTTTCTCTTTATCACTTCCACTGATATCGCGCCATTTACTCATTTTTAAAAATCACATTTAACTACCGAAGTAGGTACTGCAACAACCTAAAGTAAGTTGAATGACTGAATTAAAGAATTAAACAAAGTCAGCTAATAAGACAAGATAAGATAAAATTTTCCTGTTTTCTCTTACATCGGAAAGGTGTTCCAATTGTGATTTGATACAATTAAACGAAGTACTAATTCTATTAATCTCGAGCGCCAATTTTCGACGATTTAGAGACATATCTTTTTTATTTATCTCTTTATTATAATTCAATACTACAAACCACATAACATTAACACTTTAAATATTCAATTATTCTTCATTACTTTCAATCTAATTCTATCTAATAATTTAGTGAAACCTAATAATCTACAATCTTCTAGTGTAAAAACCTTAACTTTTCAGTGTAGTCAAAAGAATTAATTCGTCTTTAGTTGAAGAGAACACATGTAATTTCATTATCATACTTTAAAATGGATGACCTAAAATAGGTGGTGTGATGTTAGAACATCCGCCAAATATGATGACTCTTCATTGTCAGCATATCTGGTGGTGTTTTTCCGTGAGAACAAGTATCATATAGGCCGCTATTATTCCAAGAATTGGGAATAATAGTCATCTTTATTTTTTTCGACACGTTTTTGTAAATGAACTAAAATGTCTCCAAAGATGTGACAGAACAAAGGTCCCAGAGCAAAAGAAAACCTGAAACTCCTGCTTCGTTTAATTTTGCATTCACAATTAATAATATTCAATTTTGATAGGTTTCCCAATCTATTTTAACTCTAGTCATATTACATCACAGTATGCTTTACAATCATCACTTAAGTTTACATTGCAGAATTGATCATCGCTTATTACTACACACAAAAAAAATTATAATTAGTATCAAAGTGTAAAAATTTTCAAAATAGCTAATATTTCATAATTTAAATGAGTTGAAATTTTGACTTTCTGAAATTTCTTACACTTAGTTATACTAATTTACAATTTAGCTTCAATAAACATTTATTATCTATGGATCATTAATGACTTATAACGCATAATGCCAAGTCATTGATTTGATTGTGCGCTTTGGCAGCAACACAATTCAATTTAAGTTTGATGTAGACGAGTATAGCTACTGTGATTGTAAGTAAGCCACACCATGCAATCAGGATTAGGTGTACCAGATTTATCTTGTCTTGGTATCCTAACCCTAGGATCTTCATTTCTATTGATGTGAGTCGTTCTTCCAAATGGTGGATTGGTGTAATTGACAAAAAAAATGGGACATTGTCATTCCATTTCATGTATGAATTTGGATAGGACCGATTTGGTACCTACAAATTTTGATTCAATAAAGTGGTTGATCCTAAAATTTATAGGTACCAATCGGCCATATCCGAATACACTGAAACAAATTCGGTCAACAGAATTAGTACTTTATTTAATTGAATCAAAACTGCAATTGTCAAACCTCTCAAAAGAAAGAGGAAAAAGTAAAATTTTATCTTATTTTGTCCTACTTACTGACTTCGTCTGTTGCAGTCATTCAGACGCCGCTTAATGACATCTACAAACTTTAATATCTTATTAATTCAAATTTTCCCATTTTTTACATTGTAACTTTAGTGGCTCTACTCTCACTTTACTTGCCACCAGTTTTTACGTTTTACTTGTTGACTTAGGAACTTAAATGTCTAATACTTGGACAAGGCTAAGTAAGACTAATAAAAATACAGAAATTTTGTAGTGATAAAACATGTAAACTCATATTGATTGACTAATCCCTACCTCAGATTCATTTTCAGAATTGGATTTCTCTTTTTCAAAAATTTAATTGCGGTTATCTTGATCTCATTCAATTTAATTTTCATTCACATTTAAACACGTCTGACCCAAACAAAAGGAACAAATACACCATCATTTTAATCCATGAACATATTGAAATACATTTTCTCGCTGGGTGATCCTCATTAGATTCACCTGTGGACATGAAGATTATCGGTTGCTAGAGTTTGTCTATTTGACATACTGTGTTTGTGCATAGGTATGGTTGCATTCTTGCTATCTATAGTAGATGTTCAAATTTTCTTTATAAGAAATACGTTACTTTGCACAAGATTTTCAGGCGATGGAGGAATTTAAGGCAAAAATAGTAAGAATATTTTTTTATATAAAACTAATAGAGAAGTAACTTTTGTTGAAAACTTTTCCACGTGTAGCCCACTGTTCTCCATATATTCACAAAAAACCATTTATTTGGGTGATTTATGCTCCTTAGAAAATTTAGGACGAGGGGTTGAGGTGGGATTTTCAATATGTTGTTGGTAAGAACATTAGAAATAATTTGAAGTAAAATCCCGCATGTTATCAGTGATGTTTTTTAAATGACCATTTTAGACGAAATTTGCCTAGACTAATAAAAGTCAAGTAGATTGAATCATGTGATGAAGCAGAATCATACATTGCCACATGGAAATAATTTAAAAAATTTTTCATATAAAAATGATAATTTTTTGTAAACGCCGCACAATTTTATAGCTGCTGAAACCCAGAAAAAAAGGTGATAATCACCAATTTTTGAATTAGGCTACACTATGGTCTTTTCTCGCAGCCATGTAACATGATAAGAATTTAGTGCCATTAACGTCTTTATCGATCTAAATTTTCATTCTTCGTACACCGAAGACCTCTTAAGGCGGCGTGTTCTCTTTTTATTGCCAAAAAAAGAACAATAAAATAATATTGATGCTACTCTAGAACTCTGATGTCTAGAACACGTATCATTAATAAAAGATAATAAAAATGTAACCATCCATGTCGAACATAAATTTCGTATGCATACTATAAGGGCAAAAAAAAAAAAGAAATCTTTTTTAATCGCAAAAAGCTGCCGAACTTTAAAAACTGTCAAACTTTAAACGGCGAAACACCTTTGTGTGCAGAAAAATTATTTTCCCAAAGGTGTGGAAAGAAAATGATGACAATCGCAATTTTCCATCAAATATTTTAAGCGTCAAACCGAGTTTTCCAGTAACTTCGTTGAATCCACCTACACAATCATCATATTTTCAAGTGAAAATGGGATAGACTAATTTCTCTATGGAGAGATCATTTAGAATATAACATTTTTTTCGGTTCTTTTTCGTTTTCTTTTTTTCTTTTTTTTTTATTTTATATCCTCTTTAGTGATTAAATTACCCAAGCGAAGTGAAGCCTGAAATTCGATTAAATCAACACTTGAGAAACAAACATATTTATCCATACTCGTGACAAAATTTTAGCAGATTTTCATACCTGCTTTTTATAATTCCGTGAGCTGACTAAGTTAATGTTGGAATTACCTTAAGACCTAAGGTAGTTTTTCATTTCATGAAAAATCATGACTTTTGACGTAAAAATCATAAACTGATGCATATTTAAATTTATTATGGAGGTTTTTGGTGGTTTGGATCCTCCCCTTCAAATAAAAAATAAAATTATAAAAAAACACCTAAAAAGCAGAATAAATGTCTATTCATGTCAAGTTTATGTCATTTTTGGATTATTATAAATTTTTTCGCTGATTTTCATTATTATTATTATTATTATTATTTATTATTATTATTATTATTATTATTATTTATTATTATTATTATTATTATTATTATTATTATTATTATTTATTATTATTATTAATTATTATTATTATTATTAATTATTAATTATTATTATTATTATTATTATTATTATTATTATTAATAGGTACATAAAATTTCAAACGTTTTGTTTTAATCAACTGAAATAATGTTGATATTATTACCTACGTATTTATTGATAACTTCCACTAATTTCCCTTCGTGGTTTAATCCTTTAATTTGGAAAGTATCATTGTGCATATTTAAGATACAGAAATCCCCTCCCTTATGCTGTACTGCAGGAAGTATTATTCTGTGCATTTACAATACCGAGACTCTAATTCCAGAAGAAGGGTCTTCGTTTGAACGAAGAGTACGTGTTATCATAGGTTATTATAGGTATTTTTTAATGTGTAAACATTCTTGCTTTCTAGTCCGCTTCCTCCCAGGTGTAAAAAAATATCAGATACAAAAAAGTTGAGATTGCATAAAAAAACTGTACGGCGCACTGTCCAGTTTCAAATTCTGTTTGTCACATAACACACATACACACAATCACAAGCAGACATCCGTAGCAAACTGGCGGTGCATTACATGCATGCACACATACAAGCTAGATACATATTTATCATGTTTCAGCTGAATGTTTACACATTAAATATGTGAGGGGGAACCCTCGCACGCCTTTTTTTTTGGTGGTGTTCTATGTAGATAGTGTTGTTTAAAGAGGCAATTATGCAAGCTTCTTCGTGGCTCCTTACCATGAGGTACGGACTACAAACCTGGCAACTGATGTTCAAATCTTTATTAAAATAAAAATTATTTTTGTTATTTCATTATTATTTTTTTGTTTTATTTTCACTCGTTGAGAGTGGATTAACCAAATGATATACTACATTAAGAAAGAAAAAAAACGTGACGAAAAAAGCGGAAGTCTTATTACACTCGTGTATCGTATACTTTTTCTGAAATTCTGTTTGTCTGATAACAGACGCTTTTAATTCCAGGGTTTCTGCAGGAATTTGATATTATTTACAAACAGATGTAATATATCGACATGAATATCATTTTTCTCGTAAAATACGATAAGAATCTGTCGGTTACGAATTTTAGAAACATTCCTCCCAAATATCATTAAGTTTACACATATTTTTTTTGAAACCAATTTCAACGCGACACGCGACCTTCACATTATTTTCGACATACTGCCTGTAAACCTCGCACAAATTTGAATTGAAATATATTGAATTGATTTGTTCAGCTTACAGAGCCAATTTAAATAAAACGACAAAAATAATAGCGTTAAGAGCCAGTGGTAATTGAAATTTTCTCTGGAAAAAATGTGGTAAAGGGTGACGACGATTTATTATTTGGCAACGTCGAGGTAATAAATTGTTCTTTGAAAAAGGATAAAGAAAATCGTTTGACAATGCACCCAACGTACGATTACCGAACCAACAAAAGCTTTAAATGCTCGACAACGCAATTAAAAACCGTTTAAGGACTTCGGGTTTTCCGGTAAAGTTTTTCGAAATTTAGACGTTGTTGTAAATACCTACCAGCCTATAATATTATAGCTAACAAAAGTTTTTCAAAAACAACTCGGACATGGGGGAAAAATTATGTTTTTCCTGCCCCAAATTGGATGACCAACTGATGACATAACTTTGACCATGAAGGGTTGTTTTTCATCATTTCTCATGTGATTTGGTCGGTACAAATGGACATTCGACTGTTCAGCAATATTTGTTAGTCAATGTTGGCTTTTAAGGATGCATAAAGCGACTTTTTAACGAATTTATCAAATTTCGTATGATATTGGCGAAAATTTGACGTAAGCAACATTGAAATATTGAAACAACATGCACGACTCGAACCGAAAGCACAACCCAAGGGGCGTACGTGAAGCAAAACTTCTTTCCAGCTCGAGAATTGAAACACTAAATTAAGGTCACGGGTTGTTATTTGGCCCACAAATCACTTCCTTCCCAATTGTGAAGCTGTCAATGAACCAATTTTCATGTTTTATGCATCATTAGAAAAAGCAAAACTTCCCCTACATTTCTGTTTTTCAAAAACAAATTTTGCTCCACCTCATCTTGAGTTAAATGTGCTATAGTGAAGTAAGATTTTTGTATCAACTATCAACCCCAGTGTTGTTAATTGACACAGGGGGTGTTGTTAGTTGACACCATGGTGTTTGTTAATTGACACAGGAGGAAAACATATTTGCATTCATCAAATTAGTCAAAGTATTTATTCAAAATTAATATAAATTAGACAAATTTTCTAAATTAAAATTTATATGATGTTCTGTTTTGCAGTTCCAGGTATCTCTGTTTGTACAAGAAGGCGAGCATTTTCTTCTGTAATTTTTCTTCTTTGTCATTCAAGATAACTAAAGAAATTTTATAGGCTCTTTGATGCAGCTGAATAACTTGCCCAACATAATATTTGATTTGGGAATATTCTTCTCTAAGAAATTTAACAAGACAAAAATTGGAAACTCTGAGCGACATTGAAGAATCTTGCAATATGTTAGAAACCTCAGAGGAAATAACTACATTGTCTTTTTCAGATTTTTTGCTAAGTTTTTTCAAATTTTTGGACGATAATGATTTTGGTTTTTTTGCTTTTCCATCACCAAACTTCAATTGTTTTCGAGCACCACTGACAACCTTTTTAGGACTTCTAAAATCATTCTTTTGTTGCTTGTGGTAAAATGGATAATGCTATGTAGCCCATAACACATATGTAGCTTGACAGTCATGTGACCAATGTACCATCCAACCAACACATAGGTGGCATATGTGTAGCCAGAGAAAAACTTGATTTGTCAACTAACAACCCGGGTCAAATAACAACCCATGACCCTACATCTATTACAAATCTTGTGCAAAATTGACCGAGTTGGAAGAGTGAAAAATTTTATTTTTTTTACTAAAAGGGCCTAGAATTACTCTCAATAAATATCTCCACTATTATGATGATTTTATGCGAATATTTAAGGTCCAGCTATATTCTCTGGCGAATATTTTATGAAAATTTCGATCAAATGTGTCAAAAAATTCGATATTTTTACTTGAAGATTTCCAAAAAAATATATTTTCATCATTGTATGTTTTAAATTTCACATGAAATTTACTGTGGAATACCTTGTCGTGAGAGATATTCACACTAGAAGGTTTTCAACAGTATTTGTGTGTTCTGCCACTTCATACAGCTAAGTATGGGAGAGCCAAATCCTCGGCGAACACTGGCGATTTTTGAGCCGGTTCTGAGAGTTTATATACAGGATTTGGTACACGCACACAGACACACATGCATACGTACATGTACGTAATTGTGTCATGCGTTACGTCGTTTCTTGCCTGCGTCAAGGTGATAAGAAACGACGCAGCGCGTTTGGTACCGGGCTGTGACATCGCCGAGATTGTTATCAGGTAATTGATCTTGGCCTGTGCAATGTATCTTACCTGTATGTACGTACAGGTACGAACATACAAACGCACCAGTGTATATTTGTTTAACGTCATAAATACGATTATTGCCAGCCTTTGGGCGGCAACTGTTGTCAAGGGGTGCGAGCCCCTATTACCTCATACGAGTATTGTCCCCACATTTACAAAACAACCACTTAAATCCAAGAAAAACATGTAAGTCCCACCCCAGAAGAAATTTCCGAACAACTGAATTCAGGTCAAAAGTATATTCAGATTTTTACCCAGTTTGTGCATCTCGAGGGCTACGCGGCCACTATCTGAAAAAAAACTTACTTAATCACTCGTCTTTAAAGGAAAATCTATACGATTATGTTTCTTTATGTATCCATTCCCTGGTATACATAGTTTTCATTAACATAATATTTCATATACGTGTATCCATATTTTCGTCCAACGTATACTCCAAGGGATGGGGTTGCTGTGAGAAATTGATGGTCTCCCCAAAACGTTTCAACTTCAAAATTTTTCGTTGATAAAAATCCTGGCGAATTCAATTCAAGTACTTTAAACTGAAAATTATTTTCTTATTTATTAAAAATATAAAAAAATTTTATGGTCCTTTGAACAAAAAAAAAAAATTTCCTTCACTTTTACCTTCTTTTTGGCAGATTTTCAATTCGAAATTTCTTTTCTTCCTTCTCCCCGGAATATTCGGTGCCCTTTACATGACGCCAGTCCCCTCTCCTCATGAAAATTTTGTTTTCTCGATTTTATTCAATAGAACTTTTTATATTTTGTCTTCTATTAACAAACAACAGCAAAGAGTTTCATTAGGAAATTTCCTCATTGAAATATACGTATTACACTCTGACTCGACCAAAATTCTGTGAAGTGTTTACATAAATTTGAAGACGTATCAGAAGTAGATGAAAATTATATTAAAAACTATATCAGCTTGAAAATTTTGACCTCTTCGACTGTTGTTAAGTAAGTAAATATAACTAAGCAGGAATACAAATTAGAAAAAAACTTCAAAAAATTCCACTTCAAGATTTTTTTCAAAAAACGTAGGTACACGTGGACGTAGAAATGTTCAGAAATTTTAAGGAAACAGAAACTAAACATCCCTGCTCTGAAACTGTATGAAAAAATTAATAAGAAAATTAAGATTTACCCTAAAAATTATTTAATAGACCTTAATTCTTATTTTAAATATAACCTTCATTGGAATTGCTGTAATTTGGAGAGCCAAATTGAATCCTTCAAAAATGAGAAACAAAAGTTACCTTAAAGACAATACTATTTTTCATTAATTATGTTATTCACGTATTTCTCATCATCCTCTTCAAACTCCGAATTTTTTTCGAATTATTCACGGCAATTTTATTAACGAAAAAAATGAACGACAATGCCTAAATAGTTTTGCACTAACTTATTCAAAACGAGAATGTCATAAAACAAAAAATTTCTCATGTTCAGACAGTTTTAAGATAAGTAGTCCAAAAAAAAAAAAAAAATTTGATAGTAAAAAAGCTTACCAACAAAAAAATTTCATTCGAGATTAGTCATACGCCTTCTACCTAAATTTTCCAGTTACAAGTTTTCTGGTTTTTATTCTACTCTTCTGGCAAACTCCTCGTTGGCGTTTGCATAGAAACATTCAAAATTAAATTTATTAATTTATAAACGAATTATAAAATGGTTAACGTATTGTACCACAATTCAAATTTATGTCGTAAAAATTTGAAATATCATTTTGCCTCGTAATCTAACAGAATATGAAAAAAATTTTAAAATTCTGAAATTTTACAGACGGCAAATTTGAAAACACATTTACGAATTAATTTTCTTTCCCAATGAAAAATATTTTCAAAATATTTTTTTACTGACCCAATTTTTTTTTTTTATGAATTTTCTTCAGTTGTTTATAAATATAAATTTTATTGCAATTTACTCTGACAGTTCAGACAAGAAAATCCGCCCCTTCAAAAGGAAACACAACTACACATTGAAAAAAATTTCAAGTTTTATTTGCTGGTCACGTTTATTTTCTCTATCTTCTTTCCTTATATAGAATTTCACAATGAAGTACTGCAAAAAGATGGGACACTTCAAATGATAACTGCGTGAGTTACAGCATAAATTGAAAATAATGTATTTTTATCAGTTCAAAATAGAAAAGAAAAAAAATGATACGAGTGTAAATTGAAAATACGTTTATTATATTTTCATAAGTTGAGAAGAGTTCGATTTTTTTCACTTTTTTTTTTTAAGATGTTCATTAATAAATTTACTAATGTTATGAAATGAAATCTTCTGAAAATATATCGATTATATAACTAACTACCTATATATTTTTAAACAGTGTTAGTGAACCCAGAAAACATATCAAGTGGTCGAATGAATGCTCAAAATTTCGTCTGAATTTTAGTAAACAGGAAAAGTGCACCTTGAATATATCTGAAACTTCATTTTTTAGCAAAATCCAAAATAACATCCAAAAAATCAAAAATTTTAGAATACTTGAATTTTTATCAAGTAATACAATAATATTAAAATAGGCTACATTCATCACCTTCCATTTTTATTGAAAAATTGAAAAACTGACCAACTTAAATAAAATTATTCTGTTCAGTTGATAGCTCTCATAACCATTTTTATAGTAAAATTTTTTTTTTCTCAGAAAAATTCACAGGTTTTACACTTTGTAATAACGAAAGAAGGGCATTGAAAATGAATAAAAATTATAAAAAAATTAAGAATTGTTCATTTCGCATTTTCTTTTATTTTTGTATTTCTTCCACAAACAACGAAACAATGTTTCTACCTCCACTTCATTTTTCATTACCATTTCCTCCTTCCACTTTCTTTATCGTCGTTATCTACCCCCTTTTCATACAATTCACGCATAAAACATTGGTAAAAATTGGGTGGTGTACACTTTTTCACAACTTGACTTAAGAAGCATTTTCAATGCTAAGATTTATACATTTAACTCAGTATGATTACATTTCATCTAAACGCAATATTTGATATTTATTAACGGGGTCTGAGTAGTGTAGTGATTAGGTGCTCATTTTTGCAAGTTTGAGACCAGCCTCCGTCATATTATCAACCTAAAATGGCGATGTGTTTAGCAAGGTTCTATTGGTGCTGCAGAATGTAATTGAAAAATTCATGCTAGTAGACCATTGGCCACCAGACCATCTACCCCACATCGACATCATATAAATATATCCTCGAGACACTGGGTGAAATGGTTACTTTGTCAAATCCCAATAAAATTAATTTAAAGGAGGACTAATAGTATTTCTCATGAAAATTTCAAAAATTCTCCCTTTTGTAGTCTTCTCAAGACAACTGTAAACACACAATTTTCTCCTTCAATTTGTACCCTAAGTTTACTTATGAAGGAGGTATTAAAATTGACCTCACAGTGGGGTTAGGTGAGTGGATCATGAAAATTATCCGTTTTATAACAGAAGAACATGATTAATACCATTTTCCTGTTTTGACTTTTTTTTTTTTTTTTTAAGTAACTTGGGTTAATGTACAGCCTCAATATTGTATTCATAGTTTTAATTTTTTTTTTTTAAGCAACTTGGGTTAATGTACAGCCTTAATATTGTATTCATAGTTTTAAGAAAACTAAAAAAGAAAGAGATTGTGAACTTCTATTATGAGGCCAACTTTAATATGAGTTTGGTGCCTATTAGTTAAGTATACTCAGAGAAACTATAGTAAAACAAATAATTGTTGGAAAAATGATTTTTCCAAAATTGTGAGATAACTATAAAAGTGATAGGATTGAAATTTTTACGAGAATTAATCGGTATAAAGTAACAAGTTGCAGATTTGATAGAAGTTTGGTTCCTATTGATTCGGTAGTTTTGTAGAAAAATGTAAAACAAAACAATTTTAGTACCCCGTTCGTGTAAAAATGCTGGAGAAAAAGGAGAACGAATGTTTCTTCAAGTACCTTTTATTCGTTATAAGCGTCTTTCATGCATTGCATTTAGCAGCTATTTTTTATTTAAGGCGCAATAGGTTGCAGTGTCAAGTTGCGCTTCTTTTTCATCATATTCTAGGAGACTATAGGAGAAAGAGGGCATTCTGAAATTGCTTAAAATTGGGGCCAGGATTTGTTTGAGAATAATTTAGTATCAATAAAAAGGTAATTTTTATTTTTTTACAAGTTTACTCTCGAGTTCATGATGTTTTTTGGAAAATGTTTTTCAACATTAATATTTGAAGAACTTTTATTTACCATAATTTACATTTGGGTTCTTATAATTTAAAAATTTTTAACGATGGATGAATTTGAAAAATAGGGATTCTGGCGAAGTGATGTTGTGCTAGAATTCTTTATTACAGATTCTTCTCGAAAACTACTCAACTAACAGGCACTAAACTTCAATCAGACATTGATCCTGAATAAAGACTAGTTTTCGTGAAAATATCAGCTTGATCGCTTCTGTAGTTTTTTCAGAATCCTGGAAAAAAACATTTCCAGCAATTAAACACTTATTTTTCCAGTTTTCTCGAAAACTACCAACTCAATCGACATTAAATTTTTACAAGACCTTTTACTGGATAATGAATATTATTTGTTAAAATTTTAGCTTCATCCTTTTCGTAATTTTCTCAAAACCGTGAACACAAAAAATTCTGCGACAATGTTTTCTTTTCCAGTTTTCTCAGAAATTACCAAACTAATAGGCATCAAATTTTTACCAGACTTGCATCTATAAGTGGACTATCTTTCGTGAAAATGTTCGTAATTTTCTCGGAACAGTGAACACAAAATATACAGTAGTTATATGCTTAAGTAGATTCTGTAAGTATATATATATGTACCTACTAACACTTAAAATACTCGAGTCAAAATAGGAAAAAGGTTTCACTATAGTTTTCTTTTTTCACGAAACGGACAATTTTCATCATTCCCACACCTAACTCTTTCATAAGGTCAATTTTAATACCCCCTTTTCAAGCAGAGTGAATAAAAGTAAATGTAACTTAAATAAGTTTACGTTAAAAACGCGTTTTTAAAAAATAAGCTTTTATTTATTCAATTTTTTTTTTTGGCTTTAGCTTCATGCGAAATAATTATTATTTCGCTGCGGAAGATAGGCTGCAGTATTGGTATATTTTAAAATCGCAATAGTGAGTAGAATAAAAGTTTATAATAAATAGGTAACGTTGAAAAAGAAAAAAAAAGAGAATACAGAATCACGAATCATTTTCATACATATTCTGAATTACCAACCGTGTGAACGGGGGCACCTTAAACTTTTTTTGAATTTTATTATCGATATTAAACAGTCATTAGCTGACAACGGGTTGAATAAAGAAAACCATCTATTCGCAAAAATAAAAATAAAATAACAATAAAAAAAAACTTACTGTTATGCAACACATTGCACAACAATCATCACCATACCCATAAATGTATCTAGACTAGACAGCTGCCAAATATGCGTATTTAAATAACATTTTCGTGTAAACAAATAGAATTTTTAGTATTCAAATATTTTCAAAATGATTTGTTCTCTTCGATTAACGAAACGAATTCATTTTTTTTTTTTTTTATTTTTTATTTCAATCTTATATTAAAATAATTAATTTCTCTTCCATCGTTACAGGTGATCAAAATGTTGGTTATTGTGGTTGCTTTATTTGCACTGTGCTGGTTACCATTACAAATTTACAACCTACTGCAAGGAATCTTTTCTAAAATAAACGAGTAAGTGAAGTACCTAGTAGGTACAATAATTTTTTATACTTACCCGTAGGTTTATGTTCTGGAAACTTTAATTTAGCTGTTGGAAATAATATTGCTAATAAGTATGTAGTTTACTATGTGAAAAACAATTATTCAATTAATTTACGAAGTTTCATAGTTGAAAGATTTTCATTTTTCATAATGGAATATGTTCACAGAATGTTGGGGACGAGGAAAGAGGGTACTTATTCTTCAAGATTCTTTTTGTCTTTTCTTTCAAGAAATTTTTGAATAATTTCTTATTGACATTAAAATCATGAATTAACCGTAAAACATATTAAGGAATTCATAAAGAATAAATTCTGCAATATACGTATATGTAACTTTAAGTAAAAAAAAAAAAAATGTTAATTTCTCGAAATGAGAATTCTTAAGTTCCAATTATTTTTTATTATGAACCTTAAATAGCGTAAAATTTCTGAATTTTCAGGTACGAATATATCAACATTGTTTTTTTCTGTTTCGATTGGTTTGCCATGAGTAACAGCTGTTACAATCCTTTCATTTACGCTATTTACAATGTAAGTATCTATTTTTTTTCTTCTATTGAACAAGTTACTGTAGCCTACCTCCTTGAATACCCATGGAGAAACAAAAATGCTCTTTCCTAGGATGTTTAACCTGAGGTACATAGAAAAAGATGACGTCATGTGCAACAAAAATTGAAAAATTTAAACAAAATGGAAAAACCATGATTGTTTTGTTAGTGTGCGTGTATACTTGATTGTATTCACAATTCAATGCACGCACACTAACACAAAACCGAATTCGTTATTTTCTTGACTCAACGAATTTAGTAGTTTACCTTTGTATGAAAAATGAATTGTGTAAGTTTATTTAACAAAATAATAATTAAACACACAAAAAACCCTAACGCAGCCGCAGCTACGTTGGAAAAAGTAGGTTTTCAAAAATTATAAGATTAGTTAGTCATTAAAAAGTTATTAATAGATTGTAATAAATATTTGCTCTGAATTAGTTCCTAATGGTCCTAAATTAGGCATTTTATAGGCAAAATAAAAACGAAAATAGTGTTTCCGGATATACCTTACAACCAATCCGCACCAAAATTTATAGAAATTTATAATAGATCATAATTAATGTTTTTTTCAAATTTTGTAGCTATTGGTTGAAAATTGAAAATTTTATAGCTAAAACAAAAACAAAAATAGTCATGTGGTAAGTACAATACGGCCAATCCACACAAAAATTTATAGCAAGTTATAATGAGTCATAGCGAATATATGTTTCCAATTTTATGGCTATTGGTCAAAAATTGAAAATTTCATACCCAAAACAAAAAATGAAAATAGCCATACGGGAAGTACCCTATGACCGATTCTCAATAAAATCAATAGGTCAGGTTCTTGGCTTAGTATTAATGTTCGTTTCAAATTTTGTGACTATTGAATAAAATTTCGGCCTATACTCTGGTAACAAGAAGTTAGCTTATAAATATACAAGAATTTGAGTTATTACTGCCAAAATTTTTCTTGCGTTATGAAATAAAAAATGTATCCACCCGCACCACCAGATCATTCCATGACACTTAGATTAATAAGTAGATTTTCAACAGAAAACCTACTTGAAAATCATTTCCAATTTATTCTCAACTGTGCAATAAATGCAAATTGTTTAAATTTTTTCCTTCAATTTAAAACATATTTTATCTCATAAAACAGTGTTTTACAACAAAAAAAAAAATTTGCGTCATGTATAAAATGAAAACGAACATGTAATTATTAGTCTGAACAATAAAATACAGTATCTAGTTTTGATAATTTTTAAATAAATTAAAATTAAATTTAGCATATTATGAAAATTTATATATGTTAGGAGCAGAAATCAAATTTGCTCAATTAGCAAAAAAAATTCTCAGAACGCACTCTTATCATAGCTGTTTTTAAACACTCAGAATGCATTTTCAGCTATAGGCTTAATACCATAAAGCTAATTTTGTGTTGTGGTATTAGCCGAAATGCCCAGAATGCATTGTGGAAATTTCCCAATTCTACAATGCGTTCTGTTTATGACTTTTAATGCCAACAATTAGAATTCACATTGTGGTATTCGATCGAAAGGAACAGAGGCTACCATTTTACAAGAATATTCATGGGAATAACAATCAATCGCAAAAACTGTCATTTTGTTTGTTGAAAAATATAATTTAATTAGACTTTATTATTTTCTTCTTTCTGAAATTTGGAGCTTTTGACATCTTGAAAGTGATTAAGCTCATATATCGTTTAAAAAATAATAAATTTAAGATGTACCAAGCTAAATTGTATTTTCCAGTAATGTTCATTAGGAATAAGATCGAATGCCACAACATAATTTCGCATTATAGCAATAAAATTAAGGCATAGAATGCATTATGGAATTGAGAAACTTCCACAGCGAAAATTCTTATTGTGACATTAAAAGACACACATAAAACGCATTGTAGAATTAGGAAACTTCCACAATGCGTTCTGTGCATTTAAGCTAATACCACAACACAAAATTCGCAATTGTGGTATTAGTCTATAGCTCAGAATGCATTTTGAGTGTTTAAAAACAGCTACGATGCAAATTTTTGCGTTCTGGCAACTTTTAAATTCCAGAATGTGTTCTGAATATTTTTTTGGACATTGAGCAAGTTTGGTTTCTGCTCCTAACATATACGCTTATGGAGTCCGCATGAAATTTTACTGGGTGTTCAGCCCTCTGAAACCATCAGGAATATGATGTTATATTATCTATTCAAAATGGTGGCGAATTTTGTTTAGTCCATTTGTTGCGCCTATAACTAATTTAAAAATTTCCGATAAGGGGTCATTGTTCCGTAGATACCAATCACACTGTGGCAGCTACCACCACACTACGTCAGCTAATTGCTGTTTCTCCCTCGAACAACGTCACCTGGCACTATGGCCGAGTGAATACGGTGCTGACTTGTAGTGGTGGTGGATGAGGGAGGTTTTAGGTGTTTGGCTGGTACGGGTTCAAATCCCTGGTGACACCGATGTGATATGAAAGATGGATATTCACGCCATCTCTTGGACACTCGTACAACCAGTAGCTGTGGTGGTACGTCACACCACCACTGCCAGAATGTGACGGCGCTGTAGGGTGTGCACTACGGTGCGGTGATGAGGGTGGACATCACCACGCACTGATGTACATCCCTACCCACAAGGCGCCTCTGTACTGGCAATCGTATTACGCTCCGCTATACTGAGGGGAAGTGGTGTAGTGGCTACCACCACACTATGGCGGCTAATTGCTGTTTCTCCCTCGAACACTGTCACCCGGCACCGTGACCGAGTGAATACGGTACTGACTTTTAGCCGTGGCGGTGGACAAGGGAGGTTTTAGGTATTTGGCTGGTACGAGTTCAAATCCCTGTGCCTCCTGGACACCTAAACACACCATTGACATTCACATCATAATTTTGGTAATGTGGCCTTAACAGTTGATAATAAAGAAAATAAAACATAAAATTGAAACAAAGTTGCTGAAATTATTTTTCAAGAAACTGCGCCAAACGTTTTCTTAGAAGCCCCACTCCGGAACTTTAAGAATCCTATATTACCTATACCTACCTTAAAACTAAACAAAATTATTCAAAAAACAGGCGCTGCGCTAGGTATACTAAAAACGTAACATCGAAAATTTTCTTATTAGTTTTTAACAATGTAATTCTACAGAACTCGCCACGAAAAACAATAAATGTCCTTATCTTATTTTTTTATCTTGCCTAGCAAAGGTTTCTAAAGTAGTTGTGCTAAAAAATCCAAAATACTGAGCTAATTATTCTTCTAACAAGGATTAAAGTTAACGTAGAATAAGTGTGAAAAGTACCTTTTTGTTTCTCGTGATGAGCAACCCGGCGTTCGCTATAAGGGCATTGTGGGCAACCGCCCACAGCGAAAAACTTCAAAAAAGAGTAAAAGTTTTTTTAAAGTAAACACGAAAAAGTGGGAGAAGAGGGGAGAAACGAAAATAAGAAAAATGAAAATTTCAATTTGATACCCAAAATAAGAAAAACCTAAAATAAACGTTTTTCTTTGTTGTAAGTTCCCTATAAAAAATATTGCACAGGTAGTGTTAGTAAAACATTTTGAGAACCCCTCCCATCACCCATAGCCACTCATTCATGGATGAAAGGTTAAAAATTTTCTACTAACATTCGTGCAGAAATACCTAAGGAAATCTCTGGTTGTGAGTGCTATAGGTCTATATTATGTGTACAAGAAAGTCAGTAGTATACTTACAGTTTAAAGTTATTTTGTCATTGTCATACTTTTAGTATACCTAACTCATTAACAACTGAAAACAAAACACGTGTTTATAGAAAATTTTTCAAATGAACTATCTTCGGTTGAAGTTCGTGGGTGAGGAACTTCTTAGAAAACACACCCTTCAGTATAAAACTCGAACTGAAATATTACCTATCGTACATAAAATTTGTCTATTCTTTTTGACTCAAATTTTATGTTTGCAATACAGTATAGTAATTCGTCACCAATGCATTCAAAAATCGGACCTATCAATACTCGTATAAATGATAATTCGCTCATTTATAGTTAATAGGTAAACATTTCATTTTCACTTAGAATAGAGCACTAAACAAGGTTCAAATTTTGTAAGTTTCCAACATCAACTTAGACTACCCATATAACAATACAACTTAACTTTAAACTAGTATCGACCACATGAGGTCAGTGTTTAAGATGATGCCCACATCCCCAAAAATTTTTATAATTTCAAGTCATCGAACACACAATACATACGTACATCGTCGAACTCTGATAAAAAAAAAAAAAAAAATTTCAAAGTCATTCCAATCGTATTCTCTTCTCCACAAGTGAAATAATTCATGCCATTCTTTGCCTTTGTCTTGTCGTAAATTTTTTTTAAACAGTTATTGCTATGTCAGGCAAAGGTACTTGCATCCATCTGTAAACTTAGACAAAAAAATTTGTCAGTTGCGTAGCAAAGCAATTGTTTCGGTTTCACTTTCAAACTTATTGATAAATTTTGTAAACTGTCAAACGAAGTGAAAACGTTCTCTTACATTAATCGTTTTTTCTTTCTTATCTCCTTTTCGTTTTCTCTAGCGATCTGCCACGACGAATTAAATTTCTTTCTTTCATTCGTCCTTCGAATGTCATCTATTACACCACCCACGTACCATAAAGCCTGAAGTGTAAATATTTATCTTATATTACAAATTAATACCACAATTTAATTCAAATTGAATCGAACAATCAAAAATAAGTAACTTTCTGGGTCACTGATGAAGCCAAAAGTAGAACTTTATAATTACCTATAAGCCCTCTTCGGTGTTCATATTTTTCCTCTTTCTTTGAAAATTCCATCTCTTGAAATTTGTTATCAATTCTTGCCAAAATAAAAATATAGATTTCATTAACCAATGAAAAACAAACTATATATATATGGACTCAAAATAATAACATTTTCTCAATTTTTGAGAGAAAACGTTCGATTTTGCAACATTCCTTCGTAATATTTTCTACAAAATACATAATCTTATTATTTTTGAAAATAAATTTTGTTTTTAATTAGACTATAATTATAGCCTAATTCTTCCAATCCAAAATTCGAAACCTTCTTCGCATGAAAAAAATTGATATCACAATTAAGCTTTGAAATATCTCACATAGTGGTGTGAAAAACAGTGATCGACCATAAGAAATATCCATCTTTTTGACTCGATCGATCTGGATGACCTTATGATTTTTGTACATGAAAGAAAAAATTAATCCAAAATCAATTGAAAACCTCCTTTTTTGTAGCAGATTTTCAACAAAAAAACCTGCTTTTTTTAAAAAATAACACTTTTATATGCGTAAAACGGTGTGTGAACTTGTGAAGTGAAACTTATCTCACTCTTGCGTACTTACACAGAAACACATAACTTGACCAGGAAATTGTGATCGTAGCACTTCGGTGGCAACTTTGAATGCATCGTGAAATTTAAAATACGAACAAGGAAAATAGAAGTTAGTGTTTAAAAATTGAAATTGTTTGTTGGACCAGTCAAATTAGATCAAAAAAAGGTTTTTCACTCATTAAAATCAGGGAAAATATGTTTTTGTGGAATCCGGTAGTTTTAAATGCCCTTTTAAATATATTGAAAATCCCTTGAAAATTTATTTTTGTGCCCCCAACAGGTTTTCAGTAATTTAGTTCTTATCTAATAACGATAACAAAAAATTTTTCACACAAATAATATAGCATAAAAAACTGTTAACAACAAAAGTGTCTTAATATTTCTTTTAAGTGCCATCGAAATCTCGGAAAATGACACAAAAGTTTACACGTACCACTAATAAAGGGTGCTGTGCTGGATGAGGCCTAGTCTCCCCTACACATACTACACCAATACATTTTGTCAAGCTATCGTACCTATCATGTATATATAATACATATAAATAAAAAAAAATGTTATAGGATTCGTGGGTATTTGTGTAGGTATATGTATGTTTATTTGCAACACCTTAACTTCAAAACCACTCAATAAAATAAGCAAAATATTTCGGAGTGTATTTTTTCTATTCCAAAAAATGTTTTAAGATAACTTTGAAGTCCGTAGCTTCATTGGGGGTTAAGTTGTGGGTGAAAATAAAAAGTTTCATTGATGTTTTTAGTTAGAATTTCGATGGAAAAAACGTATTTTTAAATAAATTGAATTTTTCATTTTTATCCACGACTTAACTCACAATGGAGCCACGAATTTCCAAGTTATCTTAAAATCCTCCTTGAAATAAAACGAAAATAGTCAGGAAGTTTGGACTTGTTTTATTGAGTGGTTATGAAGTTAAGGTGTTTCAAATAAACATACACACGTACAAACGCACGTAAGAAAACATAATTTTTTTAATTATATTATTATGTATTATACATATACAGAGTTATTCATGTTATCACGCACAATAGGAAATTAACATTGTAGTGCTTGATAAAATGAATAAGCAAGATAATTATCATAAGATTCGTCATTTACATTACACCAAAATTCAAAAGTAAAGTACGCAAATAAATAACAAAATACACAAGTAAATAATCAAGATGATGTAATTAATAAGTAAAATGAAGATTTTTAATTAAATACTTCAAAATGACCGCCAATAGCCCTGAACCAATACCTTGAGCAATTAGTAAACTCACCATAAGTAACTGTGGCCCCTGTTCTCAATACGTTGGATGTTTTTTTGGGGTCACATGCCATCTGTGATTTACAAATATCAACCATATTCCACTATAGAGTGACTCGCCAATACAATAAATGATTGATGGGCCAAAATTACCTATGCTCATTTAGAGCATGTTCAAGCTGAGTTTACTGACTACCCATGGTATTGTGTCATAGTTGCTGGTGGTCATTTTGAATGACTTATTTGAAAATGTTCATTTTACTTATTAATTACATTATCTTGATTCTATAATTGGGTATTTTGTTATTCTATTTGTGTATTTTACGTTTGAGTTGTGGTGCAGTGTAAGTGACAAATCATATGACATTTACCTGACTTATTTATTTTATCACGAACAACAATGTTAATTTCTTATGATGCATGATAACATGAATAACCCTGTATATGGTAACTCTATTAGCTTGATAAGGTGTACTGATGTATTATGTATAGGGAAAACTAAGCCTCATCCAGCACATTACTCTTTATTAGCAGTATGTGCGAACTTTTGTGTCACTTTCAATGCTTTCTGTGGAATTTACACAAAAATGTTAAAATACATTTATGTTGACAATTTTGTATACTATATTATTTGTTCCAACAATTTTGTGGCTCCATTATTAAGAAAGAAGTAAATCACTAAAAACTTGTTGGGGACACAAAAAAGGAATTTTTAGGGGCGAAGCAGAGGCCAGATTTCACGGGATTTTCAATACACTCATAAGGGTACTTAGAAATATCGAACTCCGTGGAAAAATCTTTTCCCTGATTTTATTGAGTAAAAACATCTAACTTTATTGGACAGTGTTCCTTAAGACCAAATCCTAAATTTATTTTTTTTTTTAACGTCGAAATAGACCCACAATCTTTTTTTTTTTTTTTTTGCAACACCCAAGGAAATTATACTTTCTTAATACCCCTTAACTAAACAGAGTAGCAAATTTCAAATATTTCAATAAGACATGAAAAAATGTTATTGGGTTATGGGAACTTTCGTTTTAACTTTTTCACACGGCTCTATAACTTTTATGCCTGGCTCGACTATTTTACTATTTTATAATCATCAAAGTTGTGTCCCAGTAGATAAAACTACTCTTTTCAGTATTGTAGATACCCACCTAAAAAATAGAAGTTTTTATGCGTCCAAAGTGTTTGTAAGGAGACGAATTTCTTCACGGAGCTAATAATTAAGAATTCAGGCATGCACACTTACAAATTATTTATATTTTTTGCACAGCTACCTGGGCCGCGCATGTGCACTCTTTATTTCGCCTATTTTACCCACAACTTTTTACTCATCTTTCACATCATGCTCAAAAATGCAAACTAACTTTCTTTTTTCCTTTTTTCTCTCTTCGTAAGTCTTTTTATAAGCTTTTATTCTACTCACTATTCCGATTTTAAAATATACCAATACTGCAGCCAACCTTCCTCAACGAAATAATATTTATTTCGCATGAAGCTAATGCCAAAAAAATGAATAAATAAAAGCTTATCTTTTAAAAACGCGTTTTTAACGTAAACGTATTTCCTGTAAATGTTATGAAAAATAGTTCGTAATACCCTTTCAGGTACTTAGGTGATTGCTTTATTACACTTGTATATGTACCTACTGTAATCATCACACTCATAACCATCACCTACTTTTCACATGTATCCTAAAAATAACACTATTTTCTGTCAGTCACAACCATAATCAAGGAAACCACCTATCCCTAGTCGAATACCATTCTGCTTTTTCAAAAAAACTCTAACGCAGCAGCAGCTCCGTGAGAAAAAGTAGATTTTCGAAAAATTTAAAATTAGATAGTCACTAAAAAATTATTGATAAATCGTGATAAATATTTGTTCCAAATTGCATTCCTATTGATCCAAAATTAAGCATTTTACAGGCGAAATAAAAACCAAAATAGTGGTACCATAAGTAAGTACCATGCGACCGATCCGCACCAAAATTTGTAGCAAGTTATAATATTTGTTACGAATTTCGTAGCTATTGATCGAAAATTGATAATTTTATAACCAAAAGAAAAACGAAAATGGATATAACAGAAGTACCGTACGGCCGATCCACACAAAAATTTATAGCA
Source organism: Ericerus pela (assembly GCA_011428145.1). NCBI lineage: Eukaryota > Metazoa > Arthropoda > Insecta > Hemiptera > Coccidae > Ericerus > Ericerus pela. The sequence goes on from WOFM01000553.1 coordinate 717,906, forward strand.
AGTTATAATATATTATACTAAATATTTGTTTTTAATTTAGTAGTTATTTATAGAAAATTAAAATTTTTATATCCAAAATAAAAACGAAAATAGCCATACCGGAAGTACCGTGCGGCCGATCCAAGACGAACTTAATAAGTCAGGTCCTTAACTTAGTACTAATGTTCGTTCTAAATTTCGTGACTATCGGATAAAAATTACAACCTGTATTGTGGTAACAAGAAATTGACTATATATATACATATGAATTTTAGTTATTAGTGCCAAAATATTCCTTGAGTTATGAAACGAAAAACGCACCTACCCCTAGCCCCTGATCATTCCATGACACCAAGATTAGCAAGTAGATTTTCAATAGAAAACCTACTTAAAAATGTTATAACGGAATCATATTTTCAGAAATTCCAGAAAAAATCTTTGCATCAGTTTACCCGAATGTGAAGGTACGATAACGATTTTCAAAATAGAAACATAAAAATAAAAAAGAACAAGACCTACGAATAACTCGGTTGAATTTTATTTCCTTTCCACCTTGTAATGAACACCCCGTAGAATATTTTATTCGTTATTTTATGACATTTTTCTCGGAGGTAAAAAAAAAAAAGAAAGGACTTTCAGAACTTTTTCATTACCACTCGCAGTTTCACACGTTTTTGACGTTTTCCACTTGAACGAAAATCAAAATATGAGTAAAAAACCCTTCGGTGAACCCATTTAATTTTTCAATTTCGTCGACGAACCTGATTCGAGACCGTCATTCAATTATAATTTTTCTTTATTGTAATAATTTTTTAATTTTTTTTTTTTTTTTTTTTTTACATATTTCACGCATACAGGAGAAATTTAAACGTGAATTTCAAATACGAATCAGCCAGCTGAAGTTGCGGAAAAAGGAAAAGAAATTACGACGTGACCTCAGCCTATTCTCGAGTGGAAAATACGATTGGAAATACAATTCTACGACAGCACGAGAGCCATGTTCGACGCCGGCTAACGAAACTCTTCTACTGAAAGAGAGTCCGTCTTATTGAAAAACAGGATTTCCAGGATTTTTCCACGATATTTATTTCTTCCTACTTTTCCTTTGTACGTTGTGTTTGTCGACGTCGCACACCATCGAAAACACAACGAAGTGTTTATGAACATGGTCGTGGTGTACCTTCCAGCAAGAAGTGGAGATGAGAATATTATTATGTAAATTTTGCTGGAATGCAAACGTTACATACGTTCTCCCCCTAAATGGACATAAAAGAATTTCGTTCGATCCCATTAATCGGATTTAGAACCGACTCTCTATAATAAGAAGAGCGAATTCCATAAGATGCGATTCTCTATAATATGTGTATATAAGTGAATGGAACAAAACATTTATGTGATATTTTTTTCCCCTCTTTGTTTTTATTTTCGAATGTCTACTTATATTCGACCCATTTCGAACAGCACAGAACATTCTCAATTTTTCTAGTCGATTGTATAATACGTTAAAAAAAAGTGGTAACACTGAAGCTGGAGAATTTTTTTTTTTAAATCTATTCAAATCCATGGCTTGTGAAGAATACCATTCTTCTTATTTTTATAGTAATTCGACTTATTTAGATCGTTTTTTAAGGCCTAACTGAGAACTTTCATGGTATTCATCATTATAATTATTTTGATTCGAAATTATTCGTCGTTTTTGTTATAAACGATACATTAGAGGCTTTATTTAAGGAAAGCTGAGTCGGATGATATTTTGAAATTCAAGTAGGCCAGGGCATATAGGTACATATAGATAATTGAAAATTGAGTACCTAGTTAAAATACGTACCCAGTTACAGATTATTCTGTGCCAGTACGTCGTAAATATTAATTAAAATTTAATTCGATAATGAATCTTCAAATCCAACCGGATAATTTTTTTCATATTAAACCTAATATTTTGTGTATAAAGGATGACAGGAAAATTCAGTAATGTTATTTGTAGTAAAATTTTTTTATTAGTATATCACAAATGAACAACGGTATTTAAAATTCTTATTTGTATAAATACTGCTTCTCATATTACCCAGAGAGTCCCGGGAATCAGTTGCCAAACTTCTTTGATTGGTAATACTTGATAAAACAATTAACAAAGTACCTACGTGAAAGAGATAATCTACATTTTGTATACGTGTGTATATAAAGTTGCATAGCATTTTTCAGTAGGAGTAATTTCAAAACGCAAGATAACTTCCGAACTTCAGTGATAAGCCTGATTCACACTTGGGTAGTTTTGTAGTTACTAGCGAGCTATTTGGAGAACTATTCTGTTAACAGATAAAGTCAGATTGTGTTTTTAGCCATTTAAGATAACTTTAGCTTGGCGAATGATCTTATAAGAATCTTATTAAAATCTCATATGACAATCCGCCAAGTAGAAATTGACTTAAAAGGTGGAAACAACCAAAACTTCAACTGTTAAAAGAATAACACCCCAATTAGCTGGCTAGTGGCATGAAAAATAGCCAAGTGTGAACCAGTTTATGGGTAGTACTCGATGAGACGACAAAAAAATATTATATAAATATGTGCCTATATTCGATATTGAAAGAGCTATACAACTTTTCAGGTTTCAATATTCTTTTCTCAAATAAAAAATAATTATATTCATAATAAGTTTACTAAAAACGAATTTTTAAAAGATAAGCTTTTTTTTGGGGAGGGGGTGGTTTAGCTTCATGAAAAATAAATATTATTTCGCTGCGGAAGGTTGGCTACAGTATTGGTATATTTTAAAATCGCAGTCAATAGTAATGAGTAGAATAAAAGATTATAATAATTATTTTGTTCTGAAAATGTTTTTTACATATTTGATCAAATACTACCTACATTTGACTATAATAGTATATATAATGGATCAATGATACCCTATTATCTCAATGGTACGTTTACTCTGCCAACATCTCCGCCCCACTTCCTCCGTTACCAATGTTACATAAACCATTTATATGAAGATGCGCTCCGACTTGATTACCCATTATCGAATGAGGCTTTTGTCAGAATTATGCCCACGCCTGTACATCAAAATGGCTTATAAGTCACAAAATTAAGGGGAAAGTTGAGGAAGGTATTTGCATAACTTTCAGTTCGACTAATGCCAATCCATTATAGTAGATATATATATAGTCAAAGCTACCAACTACCAGAGTTTGGCAGTTGATTTCCTGGACACACTGTATAGCAAACTTCCAATAGTACCTGGCAGAAATAATAATGTACTTTTTAACATGGTATTTCAAGAAGATGTAATCGCAATTTAATGGAAAAATTTAGCCACACATTAAAATTTACGAGCACAATAACCGCCTACTGCAATCCAATCTTTTTGAATTGAATAAGCACGAATTGTAGTAAAAACATTAAGCTTTCATACCTGCGAGAAAAATTCGAAAATGAAGAAATTCTAAGTAAGGATCTAGTTTTCCGTCGAATCCTCATCAATTTCAAAATAATAGGGGGAAAAAAATTCGATTGTCGCTTAAAAAATTTTCATTTCGTTTCTTTTTTCTGATACTAGGCCTACTAATATTCAATAACAGCTCTACAGCTTTTACCGTTAGGAAAACTTATCTTTTAAAGAAGAATTCGTTGATTCTTTAGGAATAAAAAAATTAAATAAATAGATAAATAACTCATTATTTCGTTATTATTTCTTACCCTATTTATTTGACAACTTTTCATTACCTAATTTACAAACTTACGTAATTATTTAACTCGGGTCATAATTTGGAAAATCGAGTGAAGACTTGGAAAAACTTTTGATAAGCCATTTTGAAGTATTATTCTTGCGTATGATTTTATCTGATTGACTGGAGAAAACGCACAAATGTTCGTTGAGGAATGGAAATGTGATTGAACTGGAGAAAAAAATACCTTTACGTTATCCTAAAAGGAAAGAAATAGGAATTTTCCGATATTTTCAGATCTTATGATTAGAAACTGTATAATTATACAAGGTGTTTCTCTTGAAATTCAACAACAGATAGTATAACTTAGGAAAATTCAAAATGTTCTGTAAACGTGTGTCTTATTTTTAATAGTTAAAGAACTATGGTGTACTATAAGCACGACATTAAGAAATTTACTTTAAAATTGTTGTTCATCTATGTATATATATAAGCCCTGAAACGCCTCGCGCTTTGGCTTGTACTGACCAGACAACACTGATAAATTCGTTATTAGGTTGGAAACAACAAAACACTTGTAGTTGGCGCATGCGCCTTGAATTTTATCTGAAAAATTTTTATTGAATTTTGTCTTAAAAAATTAGAGTATAACTTTGAAAACCCCTTGCACTTTTGCTGTGCAGGATAAAAAACCAATGACGAGGACCTATTTCATTTATAATGGTGAGTTGGTAAGTTACTGTTGCTTTACAAAGTCAAATAACAATTTTAAAGTAAATTTTTAATGTCATACTTTTAGTATAGATACCTACCGAGCTTCTTAAAAACCTTGAGAAAAGGACACACATTCATTTGACATTTTTCATTCATTTTCAGGTGTACTATTCATTGTTAAAGTTTGATGAGAAGCTTCTCAGGAAAAACTCTGTAAAACTTCAATAAAAAAATTTTAAAAAATGCAGTGCTATAAAATCTGAAACCAATTTTAACTTATGGCAGGAGCTCCGTTGATTTTTGATGACTTTATTTGGACTGATTGAGTCAAAATCTATCAACATCCTTGATTCTTTCATACCTACTTACGAATAATTCAACTAAACTCGCCAAAAATATTTCATTCATCAGTTACATTATTTAAAATATTATATTAGGTTATATAGGTATATATATATTTTTTTCTTCAATTATTGGTTATAACAACGCAATTAATTTCAGTATTCATCAGTACATAATGTCACATTTCTTTGAAAACCTCTTAAGTCGAAAAAATCAAATTTTAGAATAACAATAAAAAAACTGATTAGAAAAATCGAAAAAATTTTCCCAAAGTAATAATTGTAGAAGTGATGGGAAATCGAGGAAATATAAATCGTAATTTGTTTTCTTTCACCCAAAATTGTTTAGAATTAGGTATCTGTTTGATTCAAATTTCAGTCCATATACTGACTTACCCATAAGTCGGCTCTTTTTTCCATAAAAACTTCATAAGTTGGCAGCTAATAGAAATTTTACCTTAAATACCTCGTAAGTCAGTTTTTTGTGTTTTTTAATTCGCCTCTAGGAGAGCTAATAATGATGGCAGACTTACGAGGTGTTTAAAAATTCAATTTGTTGATTTTTTTTACCTTAAAAATTTTAAATCTGAAAATCACAAGAAGTCTTTTTTAAAAAACAACAATAATTACAATGCCGAATCTTAAAAATGAGGGCAATGACATCATCTTTATCCTAATAATATCAAAATATTAAATTGTACAATTTTTTAAAACTGAAATGATACAAAACTCATCTGTCATAATTATATCCTCTTATAAATTGTGATCTTCAACTCATATGTAATACAATTTTCTCAAAATTTTTTGCACTGATTTTCTTAAATATTGTATCCACTTGTGAATGAGGCACTACATAATAGCACATATGATACACATCTAGATGGATTTCATTAGGGACTAATGAATTTGCAAATAATTATTACGAAAAAAATTCACGAATTCAAACAAATGAAAAAAGAAAATCATACCAAAAAAATTACTTTTTGATTTCTTTGATCTGTTCTAATTTTTAATTAGACATATTGAAAATTTTACAAATTCTCATCAAAAATCAATGCTAAACCTAGAAAACGCCGATATCATTCCAATTTTATCTTTTAACAATTCAATATATCTTCCCTCATCAGGGTACATACCTTCGTTGTCATAATTATCAAATTTTTGAAGTGAACCTTCCTTGCGCTAAGTTGTAAACTAAAAACGGTCGTGCAACGAAGTCCGTAGAATGAAATAAACAAGAAAATGGTCATGAAACGAAGCCGGTAAAAAAAAACAAAACAAAACAGTCATGCAAAAAAGCATGTGAAATAGAAAACATTTTTCAACTAATTAATTTACGTAAAATATTAATTAATTTTTCCTTACAAACGCTAGACCCGTTCAACTCAATTTGATTCATTTCCCTCTTCGCCTTCTTTATACATTTTCATTCGTTGCTTTCTTATCAGTGGAATGAAGATTACGTGATTTGATTTTGATGTTAAAGTGTTCACCAACTGGTGAAAACAATTTTTTAAATTTATATGAGTTTTTCTGCATTTTAATGTTTGTGGAAAACAAAACATGAAAAATCACGCTGCCAACAAAACATTTATTTTTCAAAATACAAATTTCAGCGTAACAAGTTTCACTTTCACCTTGTGTCCCAGTTGTCTCTTTTTTTTTTTTTAATTGTATCTACGAACGCAATAAGTCACTTATTAACGTAAAAATCAAAATCAAACAAATTGAACTCTTAAGCATTTTTATGAGAACGCAACTACAGAACATATAAACCAATAAATTCATTTATATTCGTAATTCCTTGAATTTCATTTCCTAAAGAGTCAACAAAAGTGGGACATAATATTCCGTAAAAAGCCAAGAAAAATATTATGTTATTTTAATATTTTAGTTGAGCAGAAAACGACTACTTTCTGCAGCAGTTTTTGCTTTGAAAAATGCTCCTTTTTCCATTCTGGTTGTTTTCCATTCATCTAAAATGAAAATAACGTAGCGGCGTTTATTGTTAATGGTTTTCAAATAATATTACACAATATCTTTTGGAAAAATTATTTTGAAAAATTTATGTGTAAAATTTTTTATTTTATTAAGGATTTCTCTGCTTTTAACATTTTTCCAAATATAAAAAACTGAAAAATAGAGCAAAAAAATTTAAAAATACTACTTATTTCACTTTAAAATTCACAATAAATTGGTTCTTTCCAATTATATAAATTTTTTAATGAAAATTAAGGGTTAAATCCTCAATCCGTTAATCATATATACCAACAGTCGATAAGAAAGTAATCTGATATTACCTTTAAAGGTTGTAAATATTATTTTTAACATCCAAAAACATTTTTTTTTTTTTAGGTACCAATACTTAAGTGAAATTGCTTCACGCGATCTCTTGTTTTACATTTCCGCAGATTCAATTTTTCGAATTTGATAAAAACATTACCATTTTCTCATTCAAGAAAAATTTTTTTTTTTACATTTTATGTGTTATTCTTTCTTTTTTTATTCGTTCGTTTTCCTGAATATATTTATTTTTTTTTGTCTGAGTAACTAATTTAACTCCTGTAAATTATTCATTTCTCTTCTTCTCTTCTTTATTAGATAATTATACTTACTCTCACGTTTTTTACCAGTGTTTCGAGTTGTCGAGTGTTTTTTTTTTTTTTATCGTTTATTTTTATTTCTTTTCAAGTTGTAAACGCATGTTACTGATGAGAAAAACAAAAAGCTTTTTATGTTTTTTCCCCGTTGTGATTTTTTTTCCTTTAACTTTTTTTTTCTTTTGTCGAAATAAAATTTTTACTATAAAATTTTTATTCAATTCTTTAATAACCGTAAAAATATAAATAATTTAAAAATTAAAAAAAAAAAATACCACGAAGTACGAAAAATCACAGATTTGTATTGTCAAATAAAATGAGAAGAAAAAAAAATATGGCAATTGTACATATAAACGAATAATAGAAATATTATTTCTGCTATCTCAGTCTTTGCCACCTAAAACAGAGAAAAAAAGTATAGTTTCAGTGTCTTAAACGAAGTGCTATCTCTCGAAGTTGGAATAAATTAATACTTAAAAGGATGTTTTACAAAACGTCTGTCGAACTTAGGTAATTAGTTAGTGTTAGACTGAATGACCAATATTAAAATACCTGCCTACGTAAAAGAGATATTTTACGTTTTGTACACGTAGGTATATAGAGTTGCATAGTATTTTTTTGGTAGAAGTAATTTTAAAATGCTAATAATCGATTGCTGAACTTCCGAAGTAAGTAGTTCTCGATGAGGCCTGTAAAAAGTGGTTATTTCAACATGTGGCCCATTTTCCATACTGATGGAGGTATAGAAGTTAGAATTTTCAAAATCTTTCCAAACACTGAAAAGATTTTTGAAGTGAAACTTCCTTGCTTATGGTAATAAACTAAAAAGCGATGTAATTTCGAGAACTCAACCCATTCAACTCTAAATGGTTCATTGAACGAAAATTATTCACTGATAATTTGATGGAGAAAACATTAGGAAATGAAACATAAAGGTTGTGTGAATCAATTGTGAGGTGTTGTATTTTGCCCATTACTGAAAACATTATTTCATTTGACATGAACAATTTATTATACGCTGACATCAGATATAAGTTTCACTTCAACCGTGTGTTCCATCGCACCCTCATTTTTTTCTATATAGCTCCTTTAGTATGGAATACAGACTCCATACTTGTGTTGAGAGATGACATAAAATAATTTTTACCTTTACACATCGTGGACTATCTTCAGCTGGAGCTTAGCAGTAAATAATTCCTGCAATTTTAACATTACTCCTCTCTTCTACCAAAGAAATGCTAAGCAACTTTATAAACACTAGTACACAAAACTTAGAATACCTATTCCTTTTACGTACCTAAGTATTCATTTCTTATTCTGTCGATTATCACCAACCCAGCAAATTTGTCGAACATTTTGTGAAACGTAATTTATTTTTAAACGCTTTTATTGCAGTTACGCAAAGAAATATGACATAATTTGGTACCAGACCACTGGGATCGCTTTTATCAAGTTTGTTGTTATCAGCTATGATTCGGTGCCATTCTGTCAATGTAAGGGCAGTTAAAGAGTGTTACATTTTTACATTTGCAGAATTGCACCACGAAATCCGTTCCAAACAAACGAAGCTAATTTCAAATTGTAAATAAAATAAAAGCGTATTTTTTGAAAACTCATTTTCAACCTATAACTTATTCATAGTCCAAAAACGTAGAAGAAAATGAACACAAATTACGCTAGTAGAAGATCCAAGGTTCTAAGACATCTAATGCCAAAATACCACTGGATCCGCCTTTCATATAGGTATTTTACGGAGACTATGGTTGCATAATACTAACCTACTGTACGAGCAGCAGAGCACACAAACCGATACTAAAGAAGTTACTCCAATAAATGCAGCAATGCTTAATAATGAGATCTGTACCCACGTCACTTCGGGCTTTGACAAGTGATTACCACATCTCTGCGCAAACAATCAAATTACAATTAGTATCAGGTATGTATTATTAAATAATCCAATTTCTTTAGAATCGCGAATTTATTTTTTATGAATCCAAAGAAGCCTTTACCTGAACAGCTTGAACATTATATTTCTGATAAACATCTTGTAGCTGCTCATTGCCCTCGTCTTTCAAAAAAGTTTCTGTCTCTTTTGAACTGTAATCGTCGGTAATCACCTGGAAACAGGAGCTGAATTTTTTTTAAATTATTTAATATCGTCGAAGGCGAATATTTTTTTTTTTTTCCAGAATTATCGCATAAACGTTACCTAGTTTTGGAAAAATCAACATTGCCATCTGGTTTCGAGTAGAACTGCGTACTGTAAACGTTAAACTGCATCGAAGGTAATGCCAAGGCATTCTCCACCTCGGTCTTGAATTGAGACAAATACTCTTTTACCTCAGATGGTGTTTTGGAAAATACAAAACTAAGTAGGTTTCGTTCTCGAATAACGTAAATCTATAACAATACAATATTAAAATTTATTAAAAGAAAAATAAAAAGGAAATGATGGAAAAAATTTTCAGTCAATTTTTTTTTTATTCGTTATTCATTGGAAAAAATTTATTTATAATACCTTAAGAATAAGAAAAATATACTCGGTACATTATCAGCTACTGATATTATTTGATTCTGCTGGGAACTTTTTTCAATTACTTCAACCACTCGTTCGTTATTAAATTAAAACCGCAAGTACGTTTATAATAACCATCAACTAATTTTGTTAAAAGATTTTTTATTATTAAGAAAAAAAAAATTAATAATTTATTTCAGTAACATAATTGTATTGGTTAAATTATCGATGAAGATCATAAGAAATGTTTACACATGGACAAGGTATGTAATTCATGACTGCTACACAGCAAAAAACCCAATTTATTATTTTTTAACTTAGCTTCATTTATTTAGGACGTTTACCAAAATTCACTTCATATTTTTTTAGACTCAAGAAGCACAAATTGCACCTACCTGTTATTTTAAATTAAAAACAATTTTAAATAAACCCTTTTTTGATCAATGAACAGGTTTCCTTAAAGGACCTTATATGTGAAAAAAGAACTATATATTTTGGTATCATTTAGGTACATTCTTAAAATTTAAATATGATAAAAAAAAAGAAAAAGAAAATCACCCTGCAAAGATTAATGAAACATTTTAAAGTCGATGTTCATTCCAGTTATATAAAAATTGTTTTTCAGGACTATACCTAACTTATTTTGAATTTATTAGCTATTGAGGTTGAAAAAGAGCTACTATTAAGCAATTTTGATTTTCACTCTACTTTATTCGAAAAAATGGTCTTCGAAGAATTTCGTGAAGCTCAATGGCATTCTTATGTATTCAAACAGCCCAAAGGGTGTAATTAGTGCTGTTTTTGGTATATCTTTTTTGGCTACAGGTATGTGATGGAATGCCCAGTTGATGTCAATTTTTGAAAAAAGCGTTTTGCCTTTCATATTGGCATTAAAATCCATGATGTTAGGAACTGGATATCTATCAGGGATGGTTTTTGCGTTCAATGCTCTATAATCACCAACTATTCGCCATTTCCCACTTGCTTTCTTGGTCATGTGAATCAGGGAGCTCCAAGAGCTCTTTGAAGGTCTGCATATACCCTCACTGACCATTCTAGCATATTGGAGTTTGGCTTCGGCCAACCTATCGGGGGGCAGTGGTCTTGCTCTTGCATGACAGGGCTGTCCCTTTGTTTCAATATGATGTTTAGTATCATGTACGTAGGTTGGTATTTTTGTAAAAGATGGTTGGGTGATTCCGGAAAAATCTGATAAAATTTTCACAAATTTTTCATTAATTTTGCTGCAGCTGTTCAGAGCATCTGAGAGTTTGTACATCAGAGCTTTGCCTTCCATATAAAGTCCTGTTGTGGCATCAATTAATCTAGCAGACTTTAGATCAATTAAAAGATTATAATGAGCCAAAAAATCAGCTCCAAGAATAGCATTTGGAATATCTGCAACGGTGAAGGACCACGTCATGTCTCTTCTGAAACCGATGTTTACTTCGCTTGTCTCTAAACCATATGCTGGAACACTTTGGTGGTTCACAGAATGGAGGTGGTATTTCAGAGTACGAACCTTATGTATTTTAGTTGCTGGCAATAGACTTAGGTCTGTGCCTGAGTCTATAAGGAACCATCTCCTATGTTTCCTGTCCTTGATGAACAGGAGGTGAGATAATTTTTCTGAGGGGGCAGTTGCCGCTGATATGGACCCTCTTTTTAGTTTGACGAATTATTTTGTTTTGAACTGCCTTTAGTTGCCCATTCACTACAAGTTCGATGGCAACGATCTGCATTTTGGCCATATTTATTATGATAGAAGCATTTTCCACTATCCCAGTCCTTTTTTTGGGAAGGAGATTTGGAACTGGATTGGTTAGGGGGTGTACGTCCTGCACTTCTCCCCTGTTTTTCATTATTATTTGATTTTGGGCCTCTAGATCTGGATGATCTTGAAAAGTTTTTGCTACAAGATTTTGATCTATCGTAGTAATGGTATTGGCCGTTTTTGTTTTTATTATTATTATTGTTATTTTTTCTATTGTTATTTTCTACCTGAACTTTAAGTTCAGCAATTTGAGCTGTCAAACGCTCTATCTCATTCCCTCTGCTTGATATTGCACAGATGGTAGATTTTTTATTGAATTCGAGTGCATTATCAGCGGCTTTAGCTAATTGCATCAACTCATCTTCATCATTTACCCAGTTTAGCCCAACTGCAGCTAAGGTTTGGGCAACACTAGAAGTTTGCTAGAACCATTGGTGAAACTTCGTTGTTATTAAGTTTCAATAATCTAGCCATGAATATCGAGGGTTTATCATCCCCTATTTGGATTCCGCCTATGAGTTGATTGATTTCTTCATTTTTTGTTTTACCAAAAGCAAGTCTAACCTTTCTACAAAACCAATCGAATTTGTCCTCAACATCATTTGGACAATCCATGATGTTAGGTATTACGCGCAAAATTTGGGGAGGCATTTCTCTGCACATATGATTGTATCTTTTATCATTGGGTATTTCTTCAGTTTTGAAGCATCCAATGACGAGGGACAACCAAACCTCTATTTCATTAGGTAAAAATTCCGGTATGTCTACTCTACATTTTTTATTTTAATTGATATTTTGAGTTTGCATGAATTGCATAAATTGTTGGAAAAGGTCAAAATTTTGTGGTTGCGCATTTTGATTATTTTGGTTTTGAGTATTTTGAAATTTGGCTGCAGCTAGTCGCTCATTTTCTAACCTAATGGTTTCAGCTCTAGCAGTTTGTGCTGCTGCAGCTAGTTGTCTAGCATTCTCAGCATTAATTTCTTCAAAGGTTGGATTTGGCATATTTGAACAGTTACAAAAAATTTCAGATTGCTGTGTGTTTAGAATTTTGATATTTTCTAGAGATTTGAATTTTCTTATTGAACCTAAGTTGGATGGATTTGAACATGAGGAAATCTTTTTACCACTTCTCAGAACAACAGAATTTAAATCCAAATTGGAAATTTGTGTTCCCAACTTTTGGCGCTTGTTGCTACAAGTCTTTTTATTTCTGTTTTCGACTTCAATATTTACAAAGTCAAAAACAGTTGCTGCTTTGTTGGAATTTGCCGCAGAACTAGGTGGCAATGGAAAGAGATGACGAGGCTCTTTTGCAGAATCCAGGATCTAAATTCAATTTACCCCTCCAAAAAATGGGGGTTAAATATATTTTTTTAAAAAACAAGGGGGTGAATGTCCCACACTTGAATTTCGGATCTGGATTTAGTACTCTTCAGTACGGTTGCCAACTGAGTTGGAGCGAAAAATGATCGCCCACAGCGCTAAAGGCGCCCTAGTTTTGCCCAAGTCTGAAAGCAAAAATAGAGAAATTTTCCCAGAAGCACGATAGTAACTAGCGCCCGAAAAAACCAACAAGCTGACAGCAAAAAATATCACATCAAGGTCACCAGTGTGGGTATTGGCTAATACCCACCAGAAGGTTACCAAGACCTATATTAATGGCATCGGCTGTGTTGCGTGTCCTCTCTCAACTTACTGTGGTAAGAGGGTGCCAACCCTTTTATTGGAGAGAATCGTGTTCTGGCAATTTATTGTATTGTGTGTGCGGGTATATACTGGTGAACCCGCACACTGTGTCAGTGAGTGGCGAAGAACAAACCTCTCGCTACTCCACGCCGTCTGCCAAACACCGCGTCGTTAGCCGCAGCGTTGTAATATACATCGGCTAAACGGAGAACAAATCTACATTTGATGTATGATGTAGTTTGTCCGTTTAGCCTATGTAACGGCGCTAGGTTAATGGCTAAACAGAGTACGAATATACGTAGCTCTGTTTGGCCGCGCCTACGTATTATTTTAGAGTCCGTAGACTATTAGTGACCACTGGTAATGGACCGGGGCAAACATCTATCGACGGAGGCCGAGCCTCAAATCTCTACGGGGTGAATCCCCACATCTGTGAACATTATTTATTTATTTATTTATTTTTCTTCTTTTCCTTCTTCATTTTCTTCAACCTGTGTTTATGTTTTATTTTTCAACTGTGAAAAAATGAAAATAAAATTTTCATCCATTTATATGATGTTATTTGTGATCATTTATTTTTTTCATTCTAATACTGCGATAAATTTATAAAAAATGTGATAATTAATAATAATGTTTCAATTTAAACTGTTTCGTCTTCGTAAGTATTATTAAATAAAATATTATATAGCTATATCACTTCCTTTCAACAGTTGTCTTCTTTTTGAAAATACTTCTGAAATTCCTCAATTATTTGTATTTTTTTATTTCCAGTTTTTATTTATAACTGATATTAATGGTGTCACCTAGGGTTACTTTTCATGAAAAATAAAACAAACCAAAAAATAAAAATAAAATCATATAAAAATAAAGCAAAAACCCTGTTGCCACATTGTCTAGCGATGTAGCTTGTAACCATTTTCAATATGATTTTATTTTAGCTTATTTACAATTCGATTGCCATTCGGTTAGTATATGGTTTTTTGAAAATGTTTTAGATGTCAAAATTCTTGAAAATTATACAATTTTTCTATATGAGATACCATTTTTATCGTTTTATTCAGTTACTCCACCAATTCACTGAAAAAAATGACATGTAAGCCAGCTGTCTATCTCCCATAGTTTTTCACAGAAAACTTTACAAATACTTATTGTATCTGAGGCCTTTGCAAAAGCTCAAAAATGAATTAGAAAAACAATCAACAAAAAAGAACTCAGAATTCCCTGCAAATTTATAAAACTGCCTATACAATTTCCTTGGTAGCACTTGTGTACAAATAATTGCCAATATGAAAATTGAAGGAGCTAACTTATTTCACATACTGAGGCCTTTAAAAAGACCTTGGAATACCATAAATATTTGAGAAAAAAAATGTTCTCAAAATTTATGAGAAATAGGAAGATAAGTTACATGACATTTTTTTATGGAATCGATGGAGCAGTTGAATAAATTAATAAACATCGTACCTCACTTCAGAAATTTTTTTGTAATCTTCAAAAAATATAGAAAAATTGGGTAAATTTTCAAAAATTTTCAAAAATAGAAATTCAAATACCAACTGAATGACACCAAAGTTTTTTTGTGTGGTGACTGTGAGCCTACCTATCAAATGGTACAAGCAGAGCTGTTTTATTGGTGTTATCATAGGCTGAATAAAAAAAAATATATTGAAAATAGTAAATATGCTTTGACTATATATTACTACATATGAATTGCTCAAACAGCTAGGAGGTGGAGCAACAAAAGCAAAGATATCATCCGCCATGACAGGGAAATGAAATTTAGGGACGCAATGAGCGCATGTATACAACATTCTCAGTTCTTATTGATTTTCATCACTTATCATTGGCGATGAACCAATTAAAGTACTGCAAGCGCCCGTTGCATCTTAGACATTCCTTTCCCCACAACTATAAGGTGTCTTCACTTTTTCATCAGTTTAAACAAGTCCATACTGAGTGATATATTATAGTAAAAGTAAAAATGACATTTAAAAAATTTTCAAAATCTCATAATATTACTCCTTCAATTGTCAAGAGCTGCAACACACCATACATAATTCAATTAAGTTTTTTAATCTACCATGAGCCACTGACCTCACTTAAGCGAAAGTCACTGTATGCATAAATGTTTGAAATATTAAATCCTAGATTCCACAAAAATGCAACACTACATCCCACTCTTCACAAAACAAAATATTTTCTCTTATGAAAGTCTTACAAAAATTCTGCATTTTTTCGCACTAATCATAATACTCAGTCGTTCTAAAATCGTATATTCAAATTTTTACCTTCGCTACTGTGGACGCATTCGACGATGGACTGTTACACGCAGAAATCTCCAAACTAAAATAACCATCCACGAACTCCACCAGGGAAGCATTTGTACGTAATTCACCGTTTCGATTTTGTAAACTGAAAGGCAAAGCTGTCGGATAAATTGCAGTTCTCGTTTTCAACGACGTAAACATTCCACTGAAGATGTCGTAAATCATTGGCTCAGCTTCCGCATCTGAATCGCGAGCGATTACAGGTAAAACTAGTGTGTCGATCGGTACTCTAAAACCGATACCTGAAAAACGTAAATCATATGATGCTTCAGTTCTTCACGTACACAGAATAATTATGCTATTTGGAATCGAAATTTGTAACACAAATAATCCTATAAATCTACATAATGTGGTATATATATATATATATATAGGTATATATAGCTTACCAACTGTAACATCTTCTTCGTCGAATTTAGGAACATTGTCGTCAACGTCATTGATTTTAATGTAAATTTGCCTCTCAGTGAGATCCTAAAAAATAAAAATTCCTTAAAACTCCAGAATCTTAAAATTATAATAATTCACGAAAGTAGACAACGAATAGGGTATATTGAAAATACATAGGTTTCGGATTATTATTTTTTTTTTGTTATGTTAAAGGGGTATCATTCGAGAATGAATCTTTTATACTCCCGTAATTTATAATACGTTTCTAGTTCTTCTACAATTTATTTACTGGCCAAAACGGCACATTCTTATCAATCGTACTTAATGAATAAATTGAAAAATTATGAAAATTAACTGGACCTTTACCATAAGTAATATTATGATCAATTAAATTGCCTAAGTATTTGCAGTTTTTATACATTGTATTACAAAAGTTGGTAAGCCACCATAACTCAATATTCAATAAGTTTTTATACTCACAACATTATTTGAACAGGGTGCTTTTCAAACCGAAACGAAACGTTTGCCAAACTTTGATGGTTCATATGAATTATCATAGTACGTAGGTACGTTATAATATTGAACGAAAACGTAATAAAATACCTACATAAAAAAGACATTCTACTTTTTATATGCGTATGTACAAAAAGTTGCATAGCATTTCTTTGATAGGAGTACTTTTTTTCAACCGCCAAAAATGAACTGTTAAACTTCCGCGGTAGGAGAAAATTGATAAAACAAGTAAAAAATGTTTTATCAACATTTGCAGTGGCTCTTCGAGGGGGGCGGTGTTAACTCCCTGACTCGATTTTATCCAGTAAAATCGAACATTGAATTAAATTGTCTTTTTGACGGAAAACGTCTTTCAAAGAGAAGTGCCTCGTAAAAAAATGTAACAACCAAAATTATGACGTCATCATCCCTTTTAGCTACTTAAACTTCCAATGCTAATATTTTCTCACAATCAGTCCAGAATTATGACGTTAACAACCCCTCGTGCTGCTAAACTTTTCAAGTCCAAAATTATGACATCATTATCCCTTTCAGCTGCTTAAACTTCCAATGCTAATATTTTCTCACAATCAGTCCAGAATTATGTCGTTATCAACCATTCCTGCAAGTCCAAAATGATGACCATTATATCATATTTTTTCTAACGAGCCCCGCAATATCCTCAGACTACCCTCTAAATAAATACATTAATTAATTAATTTATAAAATAAATAAATAAATAGATATGTATCTACGTAAATAAAATAAATATAAATAAATTAATAAACAGATAAATAAATAGATTTATATACATAATGATTTGAATATTATGTTAAAATGTAGGGTGATGGAAATTATCTCACAGGCAGCTAAAACGGCTGATGTCGTCATAATTTTGGACTTGGAAATTTATGGGTATTGTCAATGGTCAAGGGGCATCCTGTTGTAGTTTTAGGCATCTATTTATTGTATATTGATATGGATACATTAAAGATGTTTTCTGGAAACATCGGTAGCGTATTTGACACTACCACATTTTATTTTTTCTAAAAAAATAACAAAAAAAAGTCGATACCTATAGGCTATGTTTGGACATAGTCGCTAGTTTTTCTACGAATACAGTTTCGGGGTGCATGCCGAAGAATGGAAAACATCATAGTTCACAATTTAGAGAAAACTACCGAACGAATAGAGAGGGTTGAAATTTTTTCCAGTGAATTTTTCATTATTTTTTTGTAATTTCTTTGCAAAAAGGTTTAATAAATTATGAATTTCAACCCCTTGGCTAAATTACTTCGTAATATGGTGCATATTTTATTTTTTAAAGTTTTGGTAATCTTTGAAAATTAAAACTTAGCTCTTTTGTAGCTCCTTAAATATGGAATGTAGGCCACATGTTGACACAACATATTTCACCCATCTCATCGAATATCCACCGCTGAATTTTAGCAGTTAATTTCTGGTGCTTTAAAGTTACACCTACCAAAGAAATACTATGCAACTTTGGGTACATATATGAACAATATGTAGAAAACTATCTCTTTTACTCAGGTACCTAGCGTTGTGGTATCCTACATACATATATGTCAAGCACCTCCAACCACATAAGATTTGCAAACATTTCGGTGTTTCGTGCAACATTCAGTATGATCATAATTCATAAAACATCTGTTATGCGTACAAATATCCCTAAACCCTCTTCTTTCGTCCCTCAACATCCAATTTTTATGTTATGAGTACAGGTACATCTACACAGGTTGGTAGCTTAAGTTCCAAAAAACAGAAAATTCAAATGTTCACCACTTACCATTTTGTTGTACTTTTTATGCAGCATTCGTGGAACATCTCGTTTTTTGAAACATTTCACTGTCAGCAACACGTGTGATACTTTTTCACGATCGATTTGTCCAATTACACGAATGACTCCAGCCGAGCCTTCGACATTATTGTCGCCGATTGCAAATAAATTTTCGTCGTTACCATCTGCAATAATTACATGAAAAAATAAAAAAATAAAAATTCTTTCAAAATTTTGGTTTAGTGTTTGCCCTTTATACTGAAGAGCCGGTATAAACATTTTCTAACCTATGATTAAATATCCAGTTTGAGCATTCTGTTCTTCGTCCATGTCAACTGCTCGAATCTCACCGACGATCGTATCGGCTGGCACTTCTTCGTTAACATCCAACATGATTGGTTTCTCATCCTAATTTATATGTAGATTTAATTAATTTTTCACTCTAGTAATATTAAAATTAATATTATTCGACTACTGATAACGATAGTTGGTACCTATAAATAAAAATTGGAATGAAGGGGTCGATGTTCCTCCATGCGTTATAAATTCGAAACATAGAAACTATAAGCCCATACGTATACGTCTACAGTTCCTATAGATGTAAATTGACAGTCATGGTTTCAAAAAAAATCTACTTACTATTCCAAATTTACCTCATGAAGTTCGAGCTGGAAGTTAAACAATTTGTGTTTCGGATAAAAAAAAAACACAGGTCATTCGAAAAATTAAATCAGTCACCGGTCCTCCCCCCTCCAGAGGTTAGTATTATATGAGTAGAATTCGAACCGAAAATATTTTGTTAACTTGAAATGAGCCTCGTACTGTACCAGTGATTCTCAATATTCATTTCAAATCTCAAACTAGTGATTACCTTGACTACGACTAGAATTTTTATTCAACAATTCAGAAAAAACACCCATAAATGTTTTGTTTTTTTTTCAAATTTTGTCGATGAATTAATATTTTATTTCATTTTTAGGAGCTGCGAAAACATTCGAATTATGAGAAATGAATTATTGTTTGTAGTGCGTCAAGTAACTTTCTAACAAAGTATAATGCTGCTTTGGTTTTTTTTTTTTTTTTTTTCAGTTTTCTTGCTGACAAAAAACGTAGGCGCCAATCTTCTGATCGCAATCAAAATTTGTTGGCATCATTTTCAACGCATTTTTGCAACCCATGCACAAAAACCACAACTTTACATGTATGAAACCAACGAATTTTTGGCCTATGAAGTAGATGTTAATTTTATCCTATTGCGCAGGATTAAGATGCGCAAAAGTGTGTAAAATATTAAAAAAAAAAAACCTCTCAAACGATTTCTCGCAGCCTCTAATTGAGCTCGAAAGCTGGGGTTTATAATACTCAAAAGAGAATAAAATTTACAAAATTTTCATAGAATTTTAAAATTATTTCTAACTATTTGACCAAAGACAAGAAAAAAAAGGGGCCAAACTAATGGAAAACTTATAGTTTTCTGGAATCGAGAAACCTCTCTTCTTTCATTTAATGATTTCTCAGTTACTATTCAAGCTCGAGAGCTGGAAATGGTATTTTGGGAAAAAAAAGAAAATTTACTTGAATTTACTTTTCAAACAATTTTTTATCCGTCTTCGCAACTAAGTTGAAAAAAGAAGAATGGAAAATCGTCTGTTTTTTGAAATCCAGAAACCTCTCTTCTTTCATTCAATGATTTCTCAGCCACTATTTACGCTAAAAAGCTGGGATTATAGCATTGCTGGAAAGAGGAAAAAATTTACTTGAAACCACTCCCTTATAAATTTTTAATCATCATTAACTGTTTGAAAATAAACCAACAAAAAATTGCAAAACAATGTAAAACTTACCGTTTTTGTTTTTACATATCATTTTATAGAGTTTTTCCTTTGTTAATTTTTTTTTACGGGAGAGTTGTTGCAATATTTTTTTTTACATTAGTTGCAAAAAGTATGGAGTGTAGCAAGTGCTAGTAGGCTATTTTACCTTGTGTGAAGTTTGCAGCACTCGCCTTCCGCTTGTCTACAAATTCTTCACACTCGATAAAAAAATAGCCCACTTTATGCACTTGTTACACAATATACTATTTTTTCACTTTACAATCTTTGAGAATTTGAAGTGAAATGGTTCAATTCTTGATGCAAGTCTATAGTTTTCTCATTTTAATGTTGTTCCAGTCCTCTTCATTTTTTCAAAATGGCTATAATTTATAATTTTATTTGTTTTAAGTCACGTTTCTGCGCCAGTAATTAGAGTTTGACTCAATACGCATTTTAGGTTTAAATACAGTAGCTCCAGAAATTATCTGTCCCTCCGTTTTTCGCATCACGTGCATGAATCGTGATTTTTTTACCTTCTATATTCGTGTTCTGTCGTCCGAGCACGTTTTTATTTTTAATTTTAATTTTAGTACCTATGCATTAAAAAATGTATTAATCACGTGTTAAATTTTTCTCTTGCTGACGTGATTTTTGTGGAACCAGTAATGATGCTGGTGAGGTTGCTTATTCGAAAATATACCAATACAAAATGGTCCACTCCGGGACACATGTGAGAGGGGCCCAGAAAGCCATAACCTCCAAAATCATAAAAAGGTAGTTTGAATCCATATCTTACATGGATCTAAATATGAATCTTTTTTTTTTTTTTTAACAATTCATCTCATCTACCTTCCTTACTATGTCTCCCCCCGTCACAATACAAAAAAAAAAGAAATATTGCGTTCGCTTTCGCCTGCCAGAAATGATTTTTTTTCTTTTTAACCGACCTCAAAAAAAGGAAGAGGTCGTCAATTCGATCCGTACATATATGTATATAAGGTTTTATTTTTTTCTCAACCTGGCACTGATTTTGATAAACTTTTTTTTAAATGATAGAAGATGATCCCCATGGTGGTGCCGTGATGGTCCCATTAAATGTTTTTTAGAAAAATACTCTGAAAAGAGAAAAATAATTATTTCAAAATTTCTCCAGTAAAATCTAGTGGAATTAAAATGGAACTAAAAAAAAACACTAAGGTAAGTTAATAATTTTTTTCAAATAGAACCGACTTCAAAACACGATAACAAACGCGCTAAAAAACGGAAAATAATCCTTTAATAATTTCTTCAGCAAGATGTAAGTCTGGAGACTGGAATTATTGAAGTCGGCGCTAATTAAAAAGTCATATCCTAAAATTTGACGGAATTGACGTATAAAGCCGAAATCGTAAGAATAAAAAAAGCACTGACCCATAACTCCAGTCCCCAGCGAAATTTTAAAAGGATTATTTTTCTCTTTTTAGCGCATGTTTTATTGTGTTTTTGAAGTGGGTTCAATTTTTTGAAAACAATTAATTACTTACTGGACTAAATATTTCAGCGGCTGGTTTATGTTTTTGCAGACTTATCGCACCACATTTTCAATTTAAAGAGTTTTTGTCCTTTAAAATTCGAGAAAATGTGCCTAAATCTCTTTCAGTTCAACTTATTACAGTTGTTAGCCTACGACCTAAGTCATAAATAGTTTGTTCAAACTCTAAATGAAGAAGTTGTATTGTAAATTGTAGAGGATACCCCCAACAACACGCAACCGTTTGTAAATACCTCTGTGTAGAATACAGTTCTGCTAAAAATTAATAAAAGTAAAAAAAAACTCTAGCGCAGCAATGCGTCAATAGAAAACCCAGTTTGCTTATTTATATTGATAGTTATCGATATATCAATATTTCATTGCTAGTTTCAGGTTAAGAAATTACAAAAAATTATCAACAATTATCCATACCTTTATAGAGGATGAGGATCGATGAAGACACAAATTAGTAACGTAAAATAAAGTATTGATCGAAGTTACGTCCCAGAAGCGTGTGTATTTTACATAAGTTACATAATATGAGTTTGAGTACAGACTGAGTGAGTTAAACGAGTATGTACAGATACGACCGATTGAGCGGCAGAGATGGTATCACAGTGTAGCCGCGAACAAAGATGTAAAATATATATTAATAAATTCGTGCGTTTGCAGGAGTGAGAGGGGAGAAGGATTGGTGGTCTCAACGATCTTTAACAAAAAATATCGATCTATCGATGTTTTATCGCTAAACACCGCTTTTCCACAGATTTTTTGTTTCCAGTTTTCTCGAGAACTACTAAACCGATGAGCAACAAACTTCTTTCAGACTTGCTCCCATAGAATAGCTATCCTTCGTCAAAATTTCAGCCCTATCTGTTTGGTAATTTTCTCAAAACCGTGAACACAAAATTTTTTTCAGAAATTATTCTTCTCCAGTTTTTTTGAAAAGTACCAAATTAACAGGAATCAAACATCTAAGAAACTTGCACCAACATAAGGAAAGTTTACCGTGAAAATTTCAGCCCCATCCATTTTGTCATTTTATCAGAATTCCGGAAAAACGAAATTTTCAGGAATTTTTTGTTTTCAGTTTTCTCGGAAACTAATCAACCGATAGGCAAAAAATTTCTTCCAAACCTGCTCCAATATAAATACTATCTCTCATAAAAATTTCAGCTCTAGCCTATCCATCCTGTAGTTTTTTCAGAATCATGAACCCAAAATTCTGGACGATACGTACATACACATAAATATACATTCATTATACCCACTCCTAACCCTTCCATTAGATCAATTTTAATATCCCGTTTGCAAGCAAACTGGGTAAAAATAAAAAATTATTTACCACAGTTCTGTCGAACAAAGGCACATTGTCGTCGACGTCGTTCACATTCACGTGAAGAACACGAGTAGCTTGTTGAGGAACGGTTCCGCGGTCACTCAGCAATATTATTAACGAATACGAATTTTTTTTTTCACGATCCAATTTCTTATTCGTGGTAATCATACCAGTTTTTGCGTCTGAAATCAAACATCGCAACTAATACAATAACGATATCGTATTTCGTATTTCGCCTTAGCACAAATTCAAATAAAAATAAACGAAAAAGTCAATGTTGAAGGAAAAGAAGAAAAAAAAAATTTGTTTTCATACCTATGTTGAAGGTATCAGCGTCTGTACTGTCTCGTAAAAATGAATATTGTATTTGACCTTCGAGCGAGTAAGGATCATCTGGATCAGCTCCAACAACATGGAACACCGGAGAACCTACTGGAGCATCCTATAAATTCGAATTCAATTATTTTAGCTCAACTTCAATTGAAATAGCATTAACCTACAGTTACTATACAGGGTGTTTCCTGGGAACTCTCCGTTTCCCATTAACTTTAACGATAATCATTCGTCTTAAAACGAACAAAAAATGTCAAAAGTAAACATTTGTACTGTTCTGTGCGGTTAAGGAGATCGGGTTTCATAAAAAAAGCGCAACATTAGAAAGTTTTGTTCAAAATTACAATTTAACCTTGCGATCCGTATTGTATTCATCCCAAGAAACAAAGAAAATCCTTCACTATTTATCGCTATCTTGTACCACAAAAGTGCTATGAATTCTCAAGGTTGTATTACAAATCCTAAACGGGTCTATCAGTCTAATTTTTCAAAATAGTTGTAAAATTCCGACAGGGAAAAAATAAAAATGAAGAAAACATTCTTCGTTCCCCGTGTTGAGTGCTATGGATCTCACGGTCTATGAAGCAGAATAACAATTTTAAAGTGAATTCCTTGATGTCATGCTTTTAGTATTCTTAGTTCCTTACAACCATTAGGCACCGAGTAAATTTTTTTTTAAATTATTTACCGGTCTTAATAAGCCATAATATTCAGAAACGTTTTTTCCCTTCGCGAAAACACTGAAGTAACCTTTCCCTTATACAGGGTGACCCAAAAGTAACCCAATTCAAGAAACATTCCATTAAAAAGTGAAATAAAAATTTATATATGATGTAAGTATTAATACTGGTGGCATCAAACACCCGTTAGCAATTAAACAAAAAGATTGTATCGCAGTAAAGCAATTGAAAAATTTTTAATACAGTTTTTTCGTGAAAAAGCGCTCCGATTTCATTTTTTTTACTCGTAAAGCAACATTCATTGGCGCATATTATTTTCCCAAATCGGCTCCTGCTCTGCTCCAAAATCTTTCTCATAACTCTGCAACACTGAAATTGACATGACACCTTCATATCGAAATTGGCAATTGGTTTTACACTAACATTTGGTGAGTTGCATAAACGTCTCCTATGCAGGAAGTATTTTCAAAATTTATCAATCTTATGCGTGGGAAATGATATGAAAGGAGATTAGTTTCAACATCTTTTTGTTATGCCTCTTTGTTTAAAATATTTTAAGTTGAAATGAAAAAAATTTTCAGTCTTTTTATTTCGACTTGAGTTAGTGTACGTAAGTACTGAGAGTACGGATAAAAAATGCCTTCCAAGTGATTTTTTTCACTTAGGGATCGACCAAGAATACGGCCCAACGTATACTATCTGTTCTGCTATTAAAGTTTGAGGGATAGAACTTTTCAGGAAACACCCTGTAGGTAATACGGTATACGCCTAAAATAAAATATCTTTACTTCAGAAACGACCGCAATTTCGTCCTCCGTTGGATGAATGAACATAGGAATTCCATCATTTGAAACAACATCACCAATTAGAATATCAATTTGAACATCGGTGAACAAACTTGGATCCCCGCTGTCTTCTGCACGAATAGTTAGGCTGTAGGGAGAGGTTCGTCCCCTACCGGTCAATGGTTTCTTTACAGAAATTTCTCCACTTATAATATTTATCTGAAACAAACCTTAAAAAAAAAAGAAAAAATGCATTATGTGAGTAAATTCTAAAATATTAAAATCATTGGCTAAAGAAAAGTAATCATAAAGTCCTATTTGTGGTAATTTTTCAAATGTTCCATCAATCAAAGTTCAACGTCATTAGGAAATTTTAACTTTTAGAGAATTAAATCAAGAGAAACAGTTTAAACCACAACTCAGTGTTTCCCTTTAGTGAACTTTTTACTGAGATGCCCGAACTGTAATTTTGCCCTTCTAATAAATACGTCTTTTCCCGTCACTGCTCCCCTGTTTTTTTTCTTTTCTTCAAGATAAATTTTTCTTCTCAACTCACGAATTTTGTAAAAATAATATTATATTTTGCTACGTAATTTCTCTCATACGCGGCTAGGCTACACCGTTTTAACATGTTTAGCCTGTCCGTATTCTCTTTATTCACCACTTAGCCTAGCCGCGAATTTTGTTCACTTGTACAATAGCCTAGAATAGATACCTGTAATTGCTTGCCTAACATTCGGCGGTCCGTTCGGTTGCTCACCTAACGGACCGAAAAAGTCGTTAAAGTTTAAATTCGAATGCAGCGGCCGAAATAATTTATCTTCTTCCACAGGATTGGCTGTAATTTTGTAGTGTGAGATGTGTACGAGGCGATGCAATTGGTGGTGAGTTCTGGAGGGAATTTCTCTCGATGCCTGGCGCGATCCTTATAGTTTTAGCCTACAGTTGGTTGAATTTTAGCAGTCGGATCGCGCCGTGTAGAGGTTTTCGCCTCGAAAGTGTTTTTTTTTGGCCACTAAATTTTCAATTCAAAATTAGAAAACTTACTTGGAGGGGGCTTCCCTCACCGTTTAATGTTATCATTATGAATCGCGAATTGTGTGTCTAAAATTATCCTTGATCGCAAGGTTTCATGCCTATTTTTGGAGGTCACGAAATATTTGAAATTTGACACTTTTCTAGTAATTTCGTCCATTAGGGTGGCCAATTTGTAAGTCTTTTTGTGTCAATTGAAATCAAAATTACTTTGACCTTCAAGGTCAAATTTGAATTCTGCCTAAATCTAAATTTGAAAAAGGCCACAGAGGGGTGCAGAAACCGCACCTCCATAGTGGACCTGCCTTCAACCAGATAGAGCAGCGGGAGCAGAGAAGAGGATCCAGCCAGTTGCTGTTTCAACTGTACCAGTGTTTGTCAGCGGGGCTACAACAGCCAGGGCAATGAGAGGCATCACAGAACCACACCATCTGAATTTGCATCGTCTCAAGGCCGCTGCGGAGCTGTCACGGAGGAGCAGTAAATATATGGTTTTTCTCTATTACTCTGTTTCAGTAACTCTTTTTTGGGAATCAAAATTAAAATGATAGCCTAATAATCAGGCATGTGGTGGGAGGGGGGTGGTTGGTTATTCTGGCAATTGGGGTGTCTGTTTTAAAATGGTGAATTTTCCTTTTTCTTCCTTTTTGTCTATTCCTACACTTGGCCATGCAGGAGTTCCTATACTCTACCTGCCTTTCTGTTGGCTCTTTTTTTTTTGTTTGTTGTTTGTGTGGTTTTTGTGATTTTTTCGGACGTCACATTACGTATTAGATAATAAAGAATAAATCAACGAGTATAAACCATCCTTTAATCCGTGACAAGTTATTTTGAGTTGGTGAAAAATTAATCAACAGTGATAACGAACTTTGACTATAGTATAGTTTTGGACCAGCAAAGAAGATGATTTCTGGCTAGACATTCCGGCGTTGAATAGGCAACCATTGTGTGCACGCTATCTTTGTGAATTTAAAGGATGATTTTATCAAATGTGTTCTAAATTGGTGAACTCAAGCAAAATATCGAAAGTACGCACAAAGTACACTCGGGTTATCTACTTTTATGCCGGGATGTCTTGACATTAAAAAGTATATTAGACTTATGGATCTTTATTGATCCAGGGTTATGTATAGTTAAAACTCAAAGATAATGCACGATCAGTAAAAACTTGACGAAATTAATCATTTCTGGCAAACGCCACAAGAAGGGATGCTGTTAAGAGGTGTGTAGCCTGTCAATTTTTACAAAGCCAAAAAAAACTATGTTAATTGGTAATTTGAAGAAAACAAAAAAAAAACAAGGTCATGACTTCTTTTAATTTTTACAACAACTTGGGCCACTGGGGGGCCACTCCCAACTCACTATTTCCCATGGTTATTCCTCAAAATGTCTCAAAAATAGTTGAAAATTTATGTCTTTCAATTGTTGCTAAATGACTTGCTAAAGACTTTCCAATGATGAAAGCAGAATTGCAAAAACTTCTTGAATATTTTCGCAGTTACGGTACTTACTGTTTCATTTTTAATGTGGTACACATTTCTATTTTCGCTATATGGTGGTGTATTTAGAAAAAAAAAACCAGGGTGCTTTAACCAATAGCAATCCAGAAGGTGGCTGCATTGGCCAATGAAAACACAGCTCCTGTTCGGCAGTTCATTTAAAAATTAATTTGGTAATACAAAATGTATCGATATAAACTTCATTCTCCCAAACTTCACTATCCCATAGGTATAAAATGTGTACCACATTAAATGTTCCAGTCCTCTCAGACCCTGCAGCGTACTTTTTTAAATATTTTTCATAATCATCAAGATTTTTGAGAACTTACCAAAATTTTCAAAATCATTAACAATTTCATAAGTAACATTTCCAGAAGGTCCAGAGTCTGGATCTAGAGCAGTTAAATTCAAGACACTCGAGCCAACAGGAGTATTCTCCAACAACACGACTGAATATTCTTTTTCCTTGAACGTGGGAGCATTATCATTTACATCCAAAACATCGATTTGGATCTGCAAAAAAACCAAAATGTTATTTTTGGAATAAGTGAACAAATTTAATTGATAGTCGAATGTCTAGACGTCACTATAATAATTCATGTATAGAATTATTTCACCATATTATCATTGTAATTTTCATAAATCCAATTAGCACATTTTCAGAACCATATTTCCCATCAAAATCATATTACCATGTAATTTTGTCCCATCATCACTTTCTCACCCTCAATTTCCTGTCCATTATAAATATTCTCATTTCTTAAAATCCCTTACTTATTCCTACGCATATTTCCAATGTTATTCCATAAAATATCTTATTTTATATAAAACCATATTCCTGCGTATTCCACATGTTTCATTGTAAATTCTCAAATAACATTGTGGGAACCCACTGGTATGAGGTAAAGGGGCTCGGACCCTTCGACGACAGTCGCCGCCCCAAAGGGCAGGCCAATTACTCGTCTATATGACGTTAAACGAAACACAAAATACGTTCGATCGTAATTACCTGCAAGTACATGCAGGTAATGTACGAGTACCAAATCGTGACATCACCAAACAATGTCACAATCCGTACACAAACCAGCCAGTCATCTCTTATCATGATAGGGGATGATGCGACCTGGCCACCCTCACCGACGTACGTATTACCTTACATACGTGTGTTTGTGTGCGTGTAAATAAGCCGTATATAAACCACCCAAACTGGCTCTAAAATCGCCAGTGTTTGGTCTGGTTCTGGCTTACCCGTACTTATGTACGAAGTGGCTGAACACGCTTAAATTCTGTTGAATTTCCTTCTGGTGAGAATATCTCTCACGACAAGGTATTCCACAAACATGTTCAATGATTATTGTATTTCCTAAACATGACTTTTATTTATGTACACTCAACACTAATCACCACTAGCTCTGTCCGCACATAATAAGCCTAATCCCACCATCTATTACCACTTCTTTATAAACCGTTACCCATACATAAACTCAGAACTGTAATAAACCATACGCTTTAATATAATGTAGAACTAATTATTTGTAGTGATAATGTAACAAATTGTCTTACATTATCGTTACAGTCTATTTAATGATAATAATATTGTCGCTTATACGTACAGGAACTTCCGCTTTTCGTCTTTCTTTGCCTCCTTGAGGAGTATCAACAGCCACTGCAATTACATTCAACAGTGGCTGTTTTTCACGATCAATAACTGCATTATTTGAAACCTGCGGGGTTAACATGAAATTTAAAAAAAAATTTATCAATAATGTGAGTATGTATGAGGTTTCTCGAAAATCTGCCAACTGAGTTGCCGTTAGTACTGATAATAATGAGTAATAAAATACCTTAGTGATAGTTATTCTACATATTGTGTATGTATGTACACAAAGTTCCAAAGAATTTTTTTGAAAAGAGTGATTTTAAAATGCCAAGAATCAATTATTGTTGAACTTCTAGCCTTCATCTGTCGACAGTACTCATGGGAAGAGTAAAAAATATTATACAAAGGAGTAGGTAGTTCAGCCAGCCCATCTAGCATCCAACCCCCTGCCTTACTACCACCACTACCAACAAATATACGTCCTTTTCTTAAGTAAAGCTTCCTTTGGAGGCCAAGGGGAGGTCCATACCCCAGGACCCTCATTATCTACACTCTGGATGTTATACCAATATGTAGTGTATTTTTTGTATTAAAGGAACTATAAAAGTTTCAATTTTTAATACTATTTTCATTTTTAACCAACTTCAAAAAAAAAGGAGGTTATCAATTTGATCCGTATCTATATGTATTTTTTGTTTTGTTTGTTCCAGCAGAATTTGTCAAACTGGGCACTGATTTTGATGTACTTTTAAGAAGCTTTTATTGCACTCACCAGGGCTTGTAATCAGTAAAAATGTATATTTGGTTCTGGTTACTGGTTATTAGTTAAAAATGTAATTATTTGGGTACCTACTGGTTATTGTTCTGGTTAACCAAAACAACTTTTCTGGTTATTGGTTGTGATTATCGGTTAAGACAAAATTTGGGGTAAAATACACAAAAAAAATTTTCTTCAGATTAAATTATCTATAGTTAATAATTTTCCAAGAAATTATTAGTAATTTAAAAAAAAAAAATCAATAA
The DNA here is from genome assembly GCA_011428145.1 of Ericerus pela. Lineage (NCBI taxonomy): Eukaryota > Metazoa > Arthropoda > Insecta > Hemiptera > Coccidae > Ericerus > Ericerus pela. The sequence goes on from WOFM01000553.1 coordinate 747,808, forward strand.
AATTGATATTTTATAAATAAAAACAATAAAAACCGATTCTTTCTGGTTATCATTCTAGTTAATGATTTCAGTATTTTATAAGAACTGGTTATTAGTTATTGGTTAAGGGAAATTTTTTTATTTCAGTTATTGGTTCCCAAATCAATGTTGTCAATTTGTTATGGTTTTTAGTGATTATTGTTTTGGTTGTGGTTGTGGTTGTGGTTACTGGCCTTAGCACTCACTACCGCTAATTCATATAATATGTTCACCTCCAAAAGTACCTCTAGTCATTATTACTTTTTATAATCACTACCGCAGTAACTCAATACCGCTGTACTGTTTTACAGTTGTGCCAATACCAGCAAAGAATAAAAGCTTATCTTTTAAAAATTTCCTTTTTAATTTTTACTTGTAATCTTTTATTTTACTTATTACTGCGATTTTAAAATATATCAACACTGCAGCCAACCTTCCGCAACAAAATAATATTAATTTTGCCTGAAGTAAAGCCAAAAAAAAAAATAAAAATTTATCTTTTAAAAACGCATTTTTAATGTAAATTTATTTTAAATGATAGAGGATGATTCCATGGCAGTCGCGTTAATTTTTTTCTAGAATCGATGAAGTGGTTTTGGAGTTACCTTTAAATAAAAAAACTGCTAATTTCAAAATAATATTGCCGTTAAAACTGAAACAAAAAGTCATTGAAAATATCTTTTTTCAAAAAATAGAACCGACTTCAAAAAAAAAAAAATGCACTAAAAAGTGAAAAATAATTCTTTTAAAATTACTTCAGCAAAATCTAGGTTTAGGGAATTGAATTATTGAAGCCGGACTCTTTTCCTTTACCGTGGAAGCTTTTCATATGCGTCAATTCCTTCCAGTTTTATGACAAAACTTTTAAACTACCACCAACTTCAATAGTTCTACTCTCTACACCTAGATCTTGCTAGAGTAATTTTAAAAGAATTATTTTTCACTTATTGATGCATTTTTTTTTCCTTTATTATAGACATTCAAAACTTTTGTAGCTCCTTCAATATGGAATATAGGCTACATGTTAAATCATTTTTTTACTACGCCATAAAAGTACTTACCTTCCACTTGGATATCATTTTAGCAGTTAGTACAGTCGTTTTGAAATTACTCCTGCCAAACAAATACCTACTATACAACACTATATACATAAGTATACGAACTGTATAGTAGGTAGATACCTCTTTTTATGTAAATATAATGTTAGTACTTATTTCATTAAGTACTACAAAGAATACCAAATTAACAATTACAGACGTTAGCCAGAAGTTCTTGAAACCCTTTATTATTCAGTCGAAGGAAATTTTTTGAAAACATTAAATAAGTGTGGTAGAATCAGTGGTGTAGGAACGAGGTGAGACAGGGGTACAATGTACTACCCCAATGAAAAATAGGAGTACAAAGTTTCATTTGTATTCCCCAAAAAATATTGTTCATAAACAAAATGATTGTTTGCATATCAGGTTACATGTTCCAAAATTTTACATGTAAACACTAGCGAAATATAACTACGCTAAAGTTTTTAATGTGGTACACATCTTTATTTTCACTATATGGTGGTGTATTTGGGAAAAAAACAGTGTGGTTTAACCAATAGCAACCCAGAAAGTGCCTGCATTAGCCAATGAAAACACAGCTTCTGTTTGGCAGTTTGTTTAAAAACAAATTTGGTGATATAAAATATATCGATATACACGATACCTACATCAATTTGAGTGCGAAGAAGTGAGGAATGTGGTAGGAATTGCTATCGATGTTCGTATATCGATATGTACCGATATTTGTTGATGAATAGCGGTCATTATTTTTTTAGCTTTTGATATATGATTTCTCACTCAGAGTAACCACTCTCAAACTTCATTCTCCCGAACTTCATTATCCCATAGCTATAAAATGTGTACCACATTAAATGTTCCAGTCCGTTCAGACCCTGGAGCGCGCTTTTTAAAAAAATAATTCCATTTGTTGAGAAGAAAGGTTATAATATTACCAATAGCCCCCGCCCCGTTTTGTCACTGCTGGAAAGATATTTGAAATGTCTTTATTTTTTTTATTTTTCAACTTGTACCTCCCTCCAAACGAAAATCGTTCCTACGCCCCTAGGCAGGATAATGCCCCTCTTTGAGATTGTTGTGAGATTGGTGTAGATAATTATATACCTTGATCTCGCCAACTAATGGATCTATGTCGAATAAGAAAGCATGTTCACCGCTCAAGTAATACGAAATATTGCCATATCCGTTGGGCGATGAAGGTAAATCACCATCTTCGGCTTTCACAAATAGCACAGCTGTTCCTTTCTTGGAGTTCTCTTCGACAGAGCCTTGATAATTCTACAAAAATGATTGAAAATATGAACCTACTGATGATTGTTAGGATGTAAAACAACGGGGAAAAAAATAACAATAATCATTTTAATAACCTTGTATTGAAATTCTGGCTCATGATCGTTAATATCTTGAATATTAATAATCACTTTTGCATCGCTTCTTCTCTGCTGATCACTAGAAACTGCTTGAACGACAAATGAGAATTTCTGTAAAAAATTCATAACCACATTAATTCAAATGAGCAAAGAACGACATTTATTTATTTTTTTTTTTTATACTATGAGTATAGCTGTCAAGTAATATATTCGTGTGATTATTTTCAAAGTAAATTACTTTCGTTGCTAAAGTTTCGTAATCAATCCTCTCGGTAACGACCACATTTCCCAGCGGATCCATCGCTAGTTGCCTGGGTAAAGATTTCGTTTCGAATTTTTCGATGGGTGCCATATTGAATGGATCATGAGCGGACATGGTGAGTACGGTCGAACCTATCGGTTCTTCTTCAGACATGGTGTGTACGATGACCGGATTTGAACGCATCCAGCCAGCATTCAAAAATACCGGTTTCAATTCGTCGGTTGTTTCGATGAAAAATGTAACTTCGACTGGAATAAAATTTAAAAAAATTCGTAATTCATTGGAACATTTTTTAGACGAAAATCATATTCGTGGTCGGAAATGCGCATATCGTATCCCTACATGTCCTACAAACAAGTGCCTACGTAGAAACAGTCGGTCACTTTTTTTCAAAATTTTTTCAGACTTGATGATATTTCTGAAAGGAATAATTCAAAGGCGCCATTTCCATAATACTCTCGACGGTAGAAAGTTTGCCCTAAGGATAATTATGTAGGTAGGAACTTTTAAATTGAACATTTCTTCAACAAAATTACCTATAGAAGGAGAACTTTTTGACTATAATTCTATTTCCATTGTGGTGTGCATAGAGGGTGGTCTGTTTATCAAGCTCACCATGTTTTTTCTTTGTTTTTGAAGATAGAAGAAAGTCGCTCGGGGTGACTCTTCTTAATTTTTATTGTAGATTTTAATTTATCATTAGACATTAGCTATTTGCAATACAGTTGCAACTATGGGAAACTGAATCGTCCTTCATTTTTTTAAACACCTAAACCTTCCCTCTTTGTCTCAAGATTTTAAAACTAAAGGAAATTTCATGGAGATTTGACTAGTCAAACATCAAAATCAATTGAATATTGACGAAAATATGACGCTATGAGAATCCAGATAAAAATTAATGTTGGACGATTTTTTTGTAACAACAAAAACAGAAAAAAAAGTTTCCCAATTCATCGATCATTCAATATCTGAAAATCATGAAAACCTCATTGTAGCATGAAAAAAAGTTCTTCAAAAAATAGTGTTCAAAAAAATCATAACATACCTAAACAACACACGAGTAAATTTTCAAACAAATGGTTACTATAATTATCTATTTATTAACGAATAATAATAATTCTCAAATTAATTCTGGCTCCAATTATAATCAATTCCAAAATGGCCTGGCTCCTGGAATACAATGAAAAAAAAAAAACATTCCTTAACACTGCAGTTCTTCGTGCCTTAAATACAATATATCTGTTGTATACAATAGAGAAAAGACACTTGTAATCCATACTTCAAGCCACATAGTTAACATGCTTTTCTTCGGCAATTTTTTTTCCAGTTTTAGTTATTTTTTGTGAAAATTTCAGTCCTATTATATTTTTGTAATTTTCTCAAATCGTGAACACAAAATTTGGGTGATACATACATAGTATCTATATCTAAAAACACAATTCAATCAAATGGAAATCGGTATCAATAATTTTCTTTTTGATCAAGGATTAAGAAACACTATGTTTTTTCATTTTGTTTCCGTTATTTGAATTTTTTAAAATTCACCATAATGTTAATTATTTTTTTGTTTCCATTTCCATTACATTCCCTGATTTTACTAAAATTTTTGATTCTGTTTCCATTTTGGGTTCAGTTTCCTTTTCCATTCAAAAAAAAGTTTTTCTTGACTTACAATTTTCCAAATTTTGTTTAAATATCGATATGTCCATATTTTTTTGATATTTTTTTGATATTTTTTTAATATTTTTTTGATATTTCTCAACAATCAATGATAATTTTCAGATTTTTTTCCCAGATCAAAAATTACTCAGGTGAGAAATCGAAACAATTCATCATAGGTTTCTATTACCTTTCCATTATGTGTCTTGAAACTAATTGGTTAATTGTTTCCAATTCCACTTCCATTTCAGAATTTTGCTTCCAGCACAAAAACTTGGTTCCTATTTCAAAAATATTTGGTTTCCATTTCTGTTTCTCAAACTCTGTTTTTGATGTGAAAACATCTTACACTAGGTCTATGGTAGGGGCTAAATGAAAATTACAATCATCCGATTTGCATAACTGTTAACTCTTACAACCGTAACGCTAATTTGTGTACGTTACATGACATGTTTGTGTGTGGTTGTGTGCGTGCGCAATGTGTTGTGTATGCACACAATCATACTATTATTATGTTTACACATCCATTGTTCATGAGTATGCCCCAGCAGAATTCACACCTTTTTTTTTTTTATAAAACATACAATTTCTATCATTCCCATCCGTAACCTCTCTGTGAAATTAATTTTAATACCTTGTTTGCAAGCAAAGCGGGTAAAAATGGGGTGAGTGTACTAAATGGACCACCTTGTATACCGCAGGTCTACACACCTTATATAAAATTATATGAAAAATATATAATATTCTTTCGTCATAACCAAGTTCATTTAGGTTCCACGTCTCAACACATTCCTCTCCCGGCCTAATTCTTTTGAACAAAATGTTTTACCCATACCTTTCGGGGGGGGGGGTACCAGTAAACAAAGTACCTAATGAAAAATTCTAATGCATTTGGTCGACGTATCGTTTTCAAATCGAGCACTTCATATTTTTGGTTCGTACCGCATGGGCATAACGTCAACAAAATGTAGAAAATCCTTTTTCACTCCTTCACAAAACACTTAATTTCATAAAGACGCGACATAAGGGAACCGATACCTATATATATTATAATCTAGTTTTCTCACCCGTGTCGAACTGATTTTCCGCATCCTCAACTGCATTTTTATCTCGAGCCTCCACCGTCATCGTCAGAAAATGAATTAACGGATTACGCAATCCACGAAGCAACGAAATTTCACCTGTATCTTCATCAATTCTGCGTAAATTTTACACTCGTATTGTCAAATAGATATTTCGATATTTTCACAAATATTGTTGCAGTATGAAGCACAAGTCGAGCTACAATACCTAAATGACTTGCTGTAATCCTCTACTTCCTCTTTCATCATGAAACCGCGCCGATCGAAAATTTTGAATGGCTTCAACAGAGAATATTTGATCTTTGCATCCTCATCTGGATCGTCCGCTAGTACTCTCATCACAACTGATCCTTTAAACCAAAACAGCAGCCATGTTAATGTCGGCCTAAATAAAATTTGCAGAGGGCTACGCCAGCCTACGGAGGTATGGACCAACGAATAACTACCAAAAGGAGTTCTTTCTGAAATATGCGTAACATAGTAGGCATCCTTTTTGAACGTAGGTCGTTTATTATTGATGTCGAGGACATTCACAATCACTGTAGCCTGAGCAGTCTCTCGAACCGGTACTCCAGAATCAATGGCAAACACGGTGATATTGTATTTCTTCTTCAACCTTCCACCTTCGTATAAATCAGCATTTTCCGAAAGATAAATTTTCCCAGTCCTGTGAAAACGGTTTACCGAAATCTTGAGAAATAGGTACTTTAATCATCAAACAGGTTGCTGTTGGGTAGATGAAAGGCGTATTTTCCAGGATCGATTTTTGGAGTGGGAAAAAAAAAAGAGTTCCTCTTGCAACGGGTTGAGAAATGTTTCCTTCACCGGCTACTATAAGTTACAGCTCCTCCAGTGCGGTAAGAAGAAAATCGAAATTTTGCCGCAACTTCCTTAAACGTTGATAAACATGAATGAAATTTTGTTTGTGAGAGCAGAAGAAGATTTAGCATTCGGTGCTATACTTGGCCCCAAAAAATGTAAGTCATCCCTCCAGTGGGGTAGATAGATCTTTTTTTTAGGACGATCTTGATGAGCAAAAAAAAAAGAAAGCTTGCAGCTTTTCATAATTTTTTCCCACTTGTTGGTAACTAGAGGATATCAAAGAGAGCAAGCCTCGACCAACATTTCAATGTTAATTATTGTTCATTTATACAGCCAAACATAAAGTGGTGGGACTCACTTTTCGATACTACAATAAAGTTTACAAGGACGTGAATATTTACAAAATGATAATGCTTCATATTTCCCTCCTAGATATGAGTAAAACTTCTAATGGTAAATGGAAAAAAAAAAAAAATATATATATATATAAAAAAATAACATGAATACCTAAGTACTTACTGGCCCCTAAAACAAAATTCGTGCTTTTTTGTCGATTCTTGGGGAAGTTACATCTGATTTTTCATTCGTCAAGCCCCCCTTAGGAAACTATAACTCGAGAAGGAAGCATTTCTCAGCATTTTGCAAAAAGAACTTTTCTGTGTCTTCGGTCTCAAAAATCGATACTGGAAGAGTATAATGCGTTTTTAACAACCGTACACCTTTGTAAATATGATTATATAAAGTGAAATATGAGTGTCAAACTGATACCTACGATGATTTTATATAGAAATTATCGGCTCCAGAAGTGATTTTATATTCGATCATTTCGTCTGGTCCATCAGGATCTGTGGCTCGTACCGTGGTCACCAGCGAATTTTCAATCAGTGTTTCCGGTATTGTGACATTATACGGCAAGCCTTTGAATACTGGACGTTGATTACCAGGAATGCCAATACGAATGAAAACTTGAGTGAATGACGTTAAGGGTGGCGTTCCTACCGTGGAATATTTTGATTGAAATTATTTCGATGCCACTTGCCGAAAAGTTTCTAGTATTTCAGTAACAATTTTGAAAATTTTATACTACCGGAGTCGTTTGCCAGAATTTTCAGTTCGTATTGTCCTCGAGACGTATGATGTGAACTGGCAGGTTTCAACAAAGTCAGCTCTCCAGTGTACTTGTCCACACCCATTGCATCTGAATTTGATGATACAACTGAATAGGTGATATTGGTATTTTGACCTTTATCGGCGTCCGTTGCCTGAAAAAAAAATTTTTTAATTAAAAAAAATAAAATAAACTTATGGCTATATATCTTTAATACATAAAAACAAGAAAGGATGAAGTTTGAAAATTTTTCGCATTTAAAATACAGCATATGGTAAAATTGTGATCTTGGATTTGACTAATTTTACGGTATTTAACTTTGGAGCAATATAGGTACCTACTTTGTAAACACACTGGGTGGATCAGTATTGCCAAATCTTATTTCTAAACCTTAATATCATCATGATTCAAAGTTGAAAGTGTCCACAATCGGGTTAGTGTCAGCTACTGGGTCTACTTTTTGACCAACTTCGAGAAAAGGAGGAAGTTATGGACCAGTATCTATGTTTTTTTTGTTTTTTTTTTTCATGTTTGCCCCAACATAACTTCTCAACCTGAACACCAATTTTGATGAACTTTCTTTTAAATGATAGAGGATAATCCCATAGTGGTTTCATTAAATTTTTTTTAGAATCTATGAGATAATTTTTGAGTTATCTTTAAATAAAAAACTGTTATTTTTAAAGTCATATTTTCGCTAATGCTAGAAACAAAAAATCATTGAAAAATTTTTTCATAAAAATAAAAAAAATAAAAATATAAAAATGCTCTAAAAATAGGTAAATAATTTTTTTTAATTTCTCCAACAAAATCTACTGGAATCAAATGAAACAAAAAAACATTATCGTGCGGACATGAACCATACATGCATATACTATATGTACATATATGCATGCGCCTCGCAAGGCTATTGGCATCGGCTTAGCTACGCAGATAGCATCGTCATTTTTTCAGGTCTGTAGATTGCTGGTTCCAATCTTCACACTGGCGAACCTGTTATAATGATAAATAGGTAATTCTTTTAACAAAATAGAACCAACTTTAAAAAAAAAAACAATAAAACATGCACTAAAAAGAGAAAAATAATTATTTTAAAATTTCTCCAGCAATACCTAGGTCTAGGGACTGGAATTATTGAAGTCGGCGTTAAATAAAAAGTTTTGTCTTAAAACTGGAAAGAATTGAGGCAGGTATAAAGCTTATATGGCAAAGGAAAAGAACGCCAACTTCAATAATTCCAGTCCCTGGACCTAAATGTTGTTGGAGAAATTTTAAAAAACATATTTTTCTGTTTTGAATGTATTTTCTAGTTTTTTGTTGAAGTCGGTTCATTGTTTTGAAAAAAATTGTTCATTTATTATGATGCTTTTTCGTTTCATTTTATTTCCAGTAGTTTTTACTGGAGAAATTAAAATTTTTTTTTCTCTTTTTAAATCATTTTTATTCTTTTTTTTTTTTTTTGTCAAACTCATTTTCCACATTGTACTGAAGAAGTGAGAGTGGCTTACGAATAGGGGAACCCTTCCCGCAAAAATTTTCCACCTGTAAGTACCTCCAAATACCTTCATATAAGATTATCTCTAATTAGGCTGTTGCTTAAAAAATTGTATTCACCTCCGCCAACTCATGCTTCATCCCCGCCACTGCGAAATAGAGGCCTAAAAAATATTAATGACAACACATTAGGCTTACTTTCACAAAAAACTGGGGTTGAAAACTTGTTGAACCTTCACGTAAATTTCTTCGATACTCCGAATGCTCAAATTCGGGTACATTATCATTGACGTCGACCACATTGACTAGAATATTAGCAGTCGTCGTTTTATTGCCACCATCTTTGGCTGCGAGCGTTAACGAATACGACAGCTGTTGCTCGTAATTTAGTCCTACACGTTATAATAAATAAAATTATGGTTTTTTAATGACACTAGAAATTAGCCATTTTGCAAGAACGTAGATAATAAATTCACAAATCACAAAACTTAAAACTAATCGCTTACGTCCAATCAAAATTAAACCGCCGAGCTTTGGATCTGTATCGAATTTCTCCATTCCAAAACCACCAACTGAATACGTAATTTGTGAAAATATTCCAGAATCCCTATCAATGGCTGTGATGTTAGCAATACGAGCATTGAGATCAGTGTTTTCTGGCACATTGACAATGTAATTTGATTGTGGAAATTCGGGGGAATGGTCGTTCGCGTCGACAACATTCAGTATTACTTCAGCACTGGAGACTTTCATTGGCACATTCTGAAGAAAAAAATAGCAACGTTTGTTTGAAAAATAATTAACTTATGAAACGCCAAATATTTCAACAATTTATGATAGAGGAAAAAATTTAAGAATTTATGTAGACTACATAACTATATTTTTAGAAAATAGGCTAAGTTAACACTCAAGAGTCTTACATTTTTAAAATTGAATTGCGGAAGAGCTGAAAAACTATAGTAGCTCTTCTTCGTATCAAGAATAACTTCAAATCGGAGTGACAAAGAACCTTTGTCGATAATAAGTACCTTCCCAAGCATATAAATTACTGATACCTATTTAAATTTATAATTGGAAACAGATAAATTTATATCAAATTGTCCTTCTTTACAATAACGTAAACAATTTCGTTGAAGCCAAACTAATAAAATCTTGGAGAACCATAAAAATATCACGAATCTACTTAACTCCAATGTACATATTAGAGTAGGTAAGTAGGAGCACAGCCTAAAATTGATCTGATGATCAAAAATTTTAAATAAAAATATTTTTTCGCAGAATGAAAATCACTTCATCTCTTCAGAGATAAATTATAATCATCTAACAAATACATAGGTAACCGGTTTGAAAATATAAAATTTAAAGAGGCCAGCAGTTTTTGAGGAGAAGAGAGAAACGATTATGGCCCTTTCATAACTACGTCCCAGTCTACTAAATCTAACTGGAAAATTATAGGCCATACTATGACTAATATGTTGTTTGAATAAAAAAAGTAGGCCTACGGAAATTCAAGAAATTTTTGATTACTGGCTGTTGTATACACATAAAATATTAAGAAACAAGTTTTCTGAAAAAGCTGTGATAAAATCTTATGTTTTAATCTGAATTCTCACTTTAAACAGACTCTTAGGAAAATCATCTAAAACCTAGGTACGAAACCACTTCGTTTAATAGCTTATAATATGCTACTTATATAGGATTTCTAAAGAGTCGACTGCAAAACTTTGCTGGTTGGTAGTACTTCATAAAATAAGTAAAAACCGTTATTACAACATATGGCCTGAAATGATTTTTTGTAAATTATTGAAACTCAAAACTTTTCTAACCCCTTTAATATAAAATAATAGGTCACATGTTTAAACAAAAATTTCTACCCTCTCCTATAGTACTACTCACCGCTAAAATTTGGCTATCTAGTTACAAGCGCTTTGAAAATACTCCTACTAATAATTGCTATGCAACTTTATGTACATATATGTAATTAGGAGTATAAAGTTTAGAGAATCTCTTTCCTGTAGGTATTATTGTGGGATATCCCTACGAGTCCTGCGCGCCTGGCGTGCACAAAGGACACATGCCTACTGATGAAATGTAGGTAGGCATGTGACTGGGCTGAGGCGGTCACTTCATTCCATTGTCGCACAGTGAGAGAGAAAGGTGTGTGTCAACGGTTATATTTTGTTGTCTCCGGATGTTAAACACATTTATATTTAAGTACACAAATGGTTAGTGGTTAGTTACCACTACTGGTATATTGTTACTTGGATTATCAAAAAACCCTGAATTCTGCTGGCACAATGAAAAAAAAAAGATAAAGTAAACAAGCTACATCGTTAAACGATGTTGTAACAAGGTTTTTTTCAGTTGATTTCCATAGCGATGAGGCCAAAATTAGTCTGCATCAATAATTTAATAAAACATGTTTTGACAATTCACACATCCAATTGAATAATGAATAAAGAAAGAATAATTCATTAATCAATTAACAATAATTATTAATAATTAATTCATTATCAATTAATATCATAAATGAAACAAATCTCACATTAGCTTTCCAAATAATAATAGCTAAAGGAACTTTTAGAAGAGTAAAGTTTATTTTTACAGTTGAAAAACCGAACATAGAACTGATTAAAGAAAAAAACAAACAAACTTGGTGATTGTAATAGAGTTTTGTTGCACTTTGTTCAAAAATCCTTAAAAAAAAATCTCTTGTCATTTTTTTCCCTATCCTGTCCATCTACATTCGGTTTCTTTAATTGCTTGGTAGTTGGCAAATGCATATCGAACTTGGGAAAATTTTCAGCCAACAAATTTTCCTCACCTTTATATTTATTATAGTGATTACAGACCCAGAACTATGAACAACCGAAGTTTTGCAGTGGATTCCCAAAACACCTAGTATAGTGAAAAGGATTCAGCATTCAAGAAAACCTTTTATAGGCTCAAGGGGATCTGAGAAAAGTTCCAATGAAAATTTATCACAAAATTTTAACTCATTCAAAAGAAACGTGGGTACTTAAAAATGAATTCATAGGTGCCAATCGATCCCGAAATTAGAGCACCAATGTCAAGGTAATGTCTAATGGAAAACAAAAAAATAACTTACACACTAGAGGATATGTTTAAAGGCTAATGGGCTCACATAAGATGCAATGCACTGTAAATAAAATGAAGCTTTAGAGATGTACAAAACAAAGATTCAGAAAAAAATAAGAAATATTTTCATTACGTCTCCACCTTTTTCACTCCTATTATAAAATTTTATTTCCATTAATTTAGCAAAAATACAAAAAAATTGGCTCTTAGTAATGTTTTATAGCAATATTTATCTAATAATACTCCAAAGTTTCGGACACTATATATATTATCGTAACCAGACTAATACACCAATGTTAAATTTTTTCCACCAAACTTTGATCCGAGAAGTGGATCCTACCAACACGTTTCGCTGCTGTTGAAGGATACAAGAATGAAAAAGAACAAAAAGGTACATGACCATTCACATTTAACAACCTTTTCTTAAAGGGTTTTGATTTTCATTGTCTGCAGCAGCCAACTCTTTGTGTACTTATAGCTTTTTTATGATACCTAATAAAAAATAAATAAAAAAAAGACTAGCTGAAGAATAATTCGGAGCAATATTTGTGAAAAAGAGAAGATTTATACTTCTAACGCACTATTATGTTTTGAAAACGAACAAGAGTTTTGGTGGAAAACTCCATCATGTTTGTCAGTCTTATAATTATATGTAGGTATATTCAGTCAACGTCTCTGACGAATAAATTTTGTCTAACACTAATCAAAGTTACTTCTCTACAAAAATCTCGAAAATAAAATAAAACTATACGTCACCAAGTGAATGTTGAAGTATAAATGGAAATGTTTCCAAAAACCACCACGAAATTTATAGCAAAACAGATTAAGTTATTTCCAAGCAAAAATTATTACAACCCTCCACTGCTCATGGAACTCACTGAGGTGCACAATAAATCTTATACTCTTCTCTGTAACCAAAGGGGTAGAGCTATTAGATGAGCTTAGAAACATACCTGATTGTCACGAACGTAAGCGATGACGAATAATTTTATTTCTCGAACTCCATTATCATAATCCAGGGGCTCGTTGTCGATTATGCGAATAATTACTGGTGATCTTCCAATCGCAGTTGACGGCTCCACAGAGAAACAATTCGCAAATCGTGCATCAGTAATTTGCAGTCCCAACGAAAAATGTGCATTCTCTCCGATATCATCGTCGCTGACTACCATTCCAAAACCTGGTAATGGGGTTCCAATGCCTGCAACAGTTTGCAAATTATAATAGCTATACTATACATTAAACTCAAAATTAGGTCAAAATGGAAAAATGGTATCAATAGTTTTATTTTTTCGTGAAATGTAAAATTTTCATCATCCTCACACCTAATCCTTTTGCAAGATCAATTTTAATACCCTGTTTGCAAACAAACTAATGTAAAAATGTCTTGAAAACAATTTTGAAAAATGTCGACCACAGTTATAAGCTATTGTTTTCCTAATCAATTCCTCGTCATAAAGCACAATGAAATTTTGTAATAGGTACATACATGCCTGGATTAAAATAATTTTTCGTTTATTGACGATAAATTGAAAACTATAAGAATCAAATGAATAGAATTTATGTGAAGCATTGTTTTACTGGTTCATTAGTATTGACAACTATGGGAACATTTCCCTCACTTCCACCATTCAGGGCTTGGCCCTGCATTGACAGATTGATTAGGGACCTACGTTGTCTCTATGCACTCATACATACGACACGCATCTACATATGCATGTAGATGACAAATGGGAAAGTGAGTACGTAAGTATTATGTACCCACTGATACAGTTTGTATAAAGTACCACCTCACCGCAGTTTAGTTGGCCCAGTATGCCAGTGCATATAGTTAGGCATTAAATGGGCTGGCTACCAGTACCAAGAAAAAATTCAGTCGCTCTACATGAAAAACCGCCTTTTGGTTCTATGAACCAAGTGTAGGTAGAGCTACCTACAGCAACTTTATAAAAAAAAATATATATATATAAAATTGTTTCACTATCATATTCTTAAACCTCACTTTTGATAAAGAGGCACTTTACAAACCCATGGCCCATTAACATCCTATGAGTAAAGTGAAGGAAAAATGGCAGTTCATAAATAGTTATGTTTGAGAATACAGTTGTAACTCATTCAAAGTAGGATTGCGCACACAATTTGAAAAAACTGAGTGTTTGTCTGTGGAGTAAGTACCTACTTGTTTATTTGTTATTGGTGCCTGCACCTCTGGGAAGAATAAAGAAGTATAGATCGTTGAATTTGAGTATTTTAATGATGTCAAGAGAATTAATTTAAAGCTATATAGATGATATTTTAAAATAATTTTGTGTAAAATAATAATTAGGTACTAGCAAGCCTGACAAGAGTGGGAGGTGGGATTCCCCAGGCCCGACATTTTTTGAGACCTGATATTTTCAACAAAAAAAAAGAGAAAAACAAGTAGATTTTCATGAAAAATCTACTGAAAACACTCTTAAAAAAAATTTTCGCGAACAAAGTAAGCGAAATAGATTTTTCCAGTATTATAAAACCACTTCCAAAGATAAATAATTGATAGTACACCTGCATATAGATGCAATTTTCAATTTTTTATAAGCCCATAAATTGTTTTTAACCAGGGCCCGAATTTCCTTTCCACGGCCCAGGGCACTAAATAACATAGAATAAAATATTCAAGGAAATAAAGAAAGGAATGGAAGAAAAAGTTTAGAAAATCTCGTAAACGAATGCTATTTTGTAAGTCATCCGCACTTACTGAGTAACGAAAAAATTTAAAAACAAATTTGCTGAATCTTCTAGGAACTGACTATTAAGACTAAACAAATTCCAGTTTTTTTTTCAAACAACTTTCAGTTGGACTCATAAATATAGACTTTTTTGTTTGATTTTTTTTTCTTTTGTAGAAGCACATTCAGGCAGTTTACCGACCTCAGACACATAAAAATAAATTCTAAACATGAAATGCAACATCGACAAATGCGTACCTGCCCACCAGCTATTCATAAAATTAAACACTCGAATAATTTATTGTGTTATTTATACTTGAATTCGATCATATTTGCTACCAAACTGGTAATTTTATATCATAAAAAAAAAAAAAATTACATACCTATGTCTTCCGACACATTCAAATGGAAAACAGGCTTATTAAAATTTGGCAACTGATCATTTTGATCGAGTATGACAATTGTGACTAATTCTCTTGTTTCGTCACCTGGTAGCTCTTTATTAATTAATTCGGTTGCCTGAAATCATGGAAAACGATGTATGAATACCGAACAGTGTAGGTACAGGTATAGGTAAGGTATAAGTAGGACTCTTCAATTTTATCAAACATTTAAAATGCGTATAATTAATAATTCGCAAATGTTACTATTTACCTACTTACTCAACAATAACATTTGTATCAATAAAATAATTTAATTTCAGTTAATTTTTGTGTTGAAAATTATTTATACGTACTGACTTATTAATTCTCAGTGTATGAGGGAGCTTGTTGTTTACACCTTTGTTTTTTGAGATTTTTGGGGGGATTACAAATATTTATTTACTGAAAGTAATACAGGGTGACCCAAAGGTAACCCAATTCAGAGAATTTCAATTAAAAATTGAAATAAAAATTTATATATGATGTAAGTATAATACTGGTGGCATCAAACACCCGTTAGCAATTAAACAAAAAGATTGTATCGCAGAAATTGAAAAATTTTTAGTAAAGTTTTTTCGTGAAAAAGAGTTCTGATTTCATTTTTTTTTTTTACTTGTAAAGCAGCATTTATTGGCGCATATTATTTTCCCAAATCAGCTCCCGCTCTGCTCAAAAATCTTTCTCATAACTCTGCTACACTGAAATTGACACCTTCACATTGAAATTGGCAATTGGTATTACATTAACATTTGGTAAGTTGCATAACCGTCTCCTATGCAGGAAGTTTTTTAAAATTTATATTATCAACTTTGTGCGTGGGAAATGACGAGAGAAGAGATCAGTTTCAACATCTATTGTCATGCCTCTTTGTTTAATATATTTTTAAGTAAATATAAAAAAAATTTCAGTTTTTTATTTTGACTCGCGTTACTGATGTGTCACCCTGTACCAACGAATAAATCATCCATTTTATATTTTTTAAGCGTTAAAAAATCAACTTATAGATATTAGAAAAACAGCGATCCTAACCTTCACATTGAACGTATAAATTCCTCCCATCTGCTTGATCAGTGAATTCTCTCGATCAATGGGATTGTCTGTGGTAACAATTGTAGCATTACCATCACCGTGATTTTGAATTGAAAAATATTTTAGAACGTCTTGTTCGATGCTGAAAATTATAGGTCGAAGATTTTTGACGTCTCCATCTTTTGCTCGGATTGATAGAACTTTATGATTCTGAAAAATAAATAAGAATCGTAATCTTTAATTACATAAATGAAATACAAAAAACCGCAATTAATACAATATCAGTGTAGAGCAAAAATGTTAGAATTCTAATAAGATTCAAGCAAAATTTTTTTTTTTGAATCATATATCTGAAACCATCGAAATTATTTTCTACTTTAATTTCCTTCGATCGTCTTTGTTTTTATTGATTTTAGTTGCTTAATTATTCGTGTTATTCTATACTTACCAACATCAAATTTTGTTCTGTACTCTATGCCCAACTTTTAACAGAGCTGTCGGATTTACTTCCTTATTTTTACCCAACTTCATCAATTATTTAAACATTTTGAAGTGAAAACGTACAGCATCAATATTGGAAAAAATAAAGAAATTGAAAATGTGCATAAAAAAGTTACCAAATTAACAAAATTTACACAATTCTGAGCAGTATGAGTACCTATTTGTAAAATATTAATTTAATGTTTTGATTCCTCAATTTATTTAATCAAATGTTACTAAAAGTACTGATAGCATGTAGGTAAGTAATGATAAAAAAACCAGAAGTAAAACTTACTTTTTAAGATGTACAAGATTTCTATCCAGCCACTTAATGGAGGAGGGAGTGAAGTGGCAGAAAATTAATTACTCTCTTTAGAAAAGGACTGATGGCACACTTTTCACCGAGTTAGCTTCAATAATAACCTTTTATCTGTTTCTAAATGCGTCGATAGGTAATACCTAACCACATTTTTAGCGTCAAAAGGGTTGCATATATTTTTCATTTTCAGGCACAATTACAATGTCAATAAAGATGCCAAATAGCGATCATCTTTGAAAATAGATTCAACTGTCACTTTATCATAACGTTTTTTTTTTCGTGAGAAGAGAAATATTTCCGTAATACTGTAGATTTCCAGAATTAGGTTATGAACGACAATGGATGAGTTTCTGAATTTGTCACAGAAACATGTATAAATGTTACAGGCTTAGACATCTTCCTCAAAAAATTTACGAAAGTAAGGACATAGTCTAAATATCCAGAATTCCTGTACTTAATTGTAGTAGGTATTAATTTTCTTATTACATACCGGTGGCATATTTTCGAGAATTGATATGGAGTATGGTGTATTATAGAATATCGGTGGCTGATCTTGAATGTCTTCAACATCGATAATCACTTTGGCCATTGTTGATAGTGGTTTTCTGGGATTTGAATCAATAGCTTTCAGCCATAGTGAGTACGAAGACTGAGTTTCATAATTTAATGGTTTAACTAACATTATCGAAGCTTTGTAAAATCCCTCCGACAACTGTAAAATAAAAAATAAAATAAAAGAATAACAATAATAATAATAATAATAATAATAATAATAATAATAATAATAATAATAATAATAATATTAATAACAGTAATACCAATAATAATAAAATTAAAAATTTGTTAGTATCAAAGACACCACAAATGTTTTCGGAAAATATCTTTAATTTATAATGTATCCATATCGATATGTAATAAATAAATTCCTAAAACCCTAACAGGACGCCCCTCAAACCATTG
Organism: Ericerus pela; assembly: GCA_011428145.1. Lineage (NCBI taxonomy): Eukaryota > Metazoa > Arthropoda > Insecta > Hemiptera > Coccidae > Ericerus > Ericerus pela. The sequence continues at coordinate 765,695 of WOFM01000553.1, forward strand.
AAAATGCCCCCAAATCTACAAGTCCAAAACTATAACGTCATCAGCCCCTTCAGCTGACCCTGTGATAATCTTCATCACCCTACATTTTAACATATTCAAATTAATATTCAATAAATCTATTTATTTATTTATTTATTAAATTTATTTGTTTAGAGGGCAGTCTGAGGATACTGCGGGGCTCGTCAGGAAAAATACAATACATTAGTCATCATTTTGGACTTGAAATTTTAGCTGCCGGGAGGGATGATAGGAGAGGCAGATGACGTCATAATTTTGTTAGAAAGATGTTTACCGCCAATAATAATAATAATAATAATAATAATAATAATGATGATAATAATAATGACGATGATGTTATTCTATAAATTGAATATACAGGAGAAGTCAGAGAAAGAGAACAAATATGCATCGATCATGCAGAAGATAGGGTAGTAGAGAGGACACATATATGCCTGTGGTCAGCTCCTTTCCTCTCAAAACAGAAAACGTATCTTGGTTAAGAGAGTTAACTCATATCTGTACAAAGTACATGTTAGCCCTTGTTGTTAGTAATCTTCAAAATATATACTTCCTTGGTCTTACATACATTTGTGAGAATTAAAAAAATAGTTTTTTGAAATGTGTAACTTTACTAGAAACATTTTAATAAATAATACATGGAGGGCCATAACAGTGGCATATAGCAAGAATTTTCCATCAGGGAGAATTGAATTTTATTTTCCTGTTTATCTTTCGAAATTTTTTCGTACCTTTCATTTTTTTGGAATCTGTTACTTTAACTTGTATTTTCACCTAGAGCTTTGGAAGGGTATTAATTATCAGTGTACCACTGGAGACCGAGTGTCCTATTATATCCTTGCGTAGTCTTCTATCAACGTAGTTTTTCTTTTTACGAAAAGGAACTTCTGGAGGCCCATCGCCCATTTGAAGAGGTATTTCTCTACATTGTCTTTGCATAAAATGATAACTTACAATCTGCAGTGAAATTGAAAATACTCGACAATCTAATGACTGCACGCAGAACAAATTCACCATCGAATTCAAACCAAAATCTCTGTCAGATATGATGATGTTGTTGTTCACAATGGTGCCAATTTTGGTGCCTTCTGATATAGAAAATGAATATTGTGCGCTTCCAAACAGTGGTGAATTATCGTTAACATCAATTATCGGAATTTCTCTTCGTAATGAAACGGTAATCGGTTCCTCTTCTGACGTCGTCTCATCTGCGCAATTATAACGCACGTAATTATAGTATGAATGACTGGTAAGTATAAATACAAAAGAGAAAAAAAAAACTGTCATTTACCGACGATGAATGCTAAAAAAACGTTTTGTTAATTACGACATCATTAAATTTCATCGAAGTTTTCATTCAGGTTATTATTTATACTTCTTTTTTCTTTACAGGTACCTACGTTTTCTTCAGAAAATCTACTTATTACGCTTGATGCGGTATTGGCCCCCGGGGTTGGGGTGCGTACGTTTTTTGTTTCATAACTTCAGGAAAATTTTGGCACTAATAATAACTCAAATTCAAGTATTATATATTGTGGGGACTAACTTGTATGAAGAATCGACGACAGTTGTCGCCCCAAAGGGCTGGCAAATAATTGTCCTTGTGATGTAAAATACACATAAATTACGTTCGATCGTAATTACCTGCAGGTACTTGCAGGTAATGTACGAGTACCGAATTGTGACACATCTTGACAATCCGATGATGTCACAATCCGTACACGAACCGGCCATCCATCTCTTATCACCATAAGAGATGACGCAACCGGGCCATTCTCACTTACGTACATATTTGTTACGTATGTGTGTTTGTGTGCGTGTAAATAAGCCAGTATAAAAACCGTCCAAACTGGCTCTAAAATTGCCAGTGTTTGCCTTGGTTTTGGCTTCCCATATGTTAAATATGAAGTGGCTGAATACGCTTAAATTCTGTTGAATTTACCTTCTGGTGATAATACTTTCTCACAACAAGGTATTCCACATATATATATTCTGTTTTCTTGTTCCTGTGGTACAGGTCGCAATTTTTGTCTGATAGTCATGACATTTGGTACACGAACATTTCTACTAATCCAAGAACCAGATTTATTGATTTTAGGGCGGATTGGCCTGACGGTGCTTCCGGTACCACTATTTTTGTTCTAATTTTGGCTATAAAATGCTTAATTTTGCACCAATAGCCACGAAATTAAGAATAAATATTTAATATAATTCATTGTGGTACAGTATTAATTTTGGTGCAGATTGGCCAGATGGTACGGTACCACGATTTTTGTGTTTATATTGGTCATAAAATGCGGAATTTTAGAACCATATGTACAAAATTTGAAACAAATACTCATTATAATTTAATGTAGCATACTACCAATTTTGGTACTGATTGACCAGATGGTATTTCCGGTAAAGCTTTTTTTCACTTTTTTTTTTAATTTGCATGAATTTTATTTTTACAAAAATTAACCTAATATTTATATTTTCTTTTTCTTTTTTTTTCAGAACGTTATTATATTCCTTTGGTTTTATTTGAAATTATATGATTATTTATGGTATACTTTATCATAATAATTAATATCTCATTTCAAGAAAAAATTATTTTAAATTCCACATTACCTAATATTTAGTCAGCAGCTAACAAATTTCATGAAATCATAACATACCATTAACGCGTATAAATTTACAGACAATTAATGTGACCATCAAAATTCATAATTATTTTTCTCAAAACCTACTTTTTCTAGCGAGGATTGCTGCACTCGAGTTTTTGTTTTTATATTGGTCATAAAATACAGAATTTTGGAACAATACGTACGAAATTTGAAACAAATACCTACTTATTATAATTTATTGTAGAATGCTATTAATTTTGGTGCGGATCGACTGAACGGTACTTTCGATAAAGCTGTTTCCTTTTTTTTTTTTTCTTATTTACATGAACTCTTCTTTTTACAAAAATTATCCACATGTTCATGTTTTCTTTCTTTTTCTTTTCTAACTTTATTATATTCCTTTGATTTTATTAAGCCACTTCGGGAAAAAAAAAAAAAAAAAAAAAGTAGGAGATTATTAGTTCAATCCGTATAATATTTTATTTATTTTTTTTAATGTTCGTTCCAGCATAATTTCTCAAACTTGGCACCGATTTCAATGAACTTGTTTTTAAATGATAAAAGAATGATCCCATGGTGGTCCCTTTAGATTTTTTTCAAAATTATTGATGAATTAGTTTTGGAGTTATCTTTAAATAAACAAACTGCTAGTTTTAACGTAATATTGTCACTAAAGCTAGAAACGTTTTGAAAAAAATTTTTTTCGAAAAATATAACCGACTTAAAAAAAAAAAAAAAGCAATAAAAAATGCACTAAAAAATGATAAATAATTCTTTTAAAATTTTCTCCAGCAAAATCTATGACTAGGAACTGAAATTATTGAAGTCGTGCCTCTTTCCCTTTACCGCAAATAGACTTTATATCTGCTTCAATTCCTTCCAATTTTGTGATAAAACTTTTTAATTAGCGCCGACCGCAATAACTCCAGTCCCTCGATCTAGATCTTGCTGGAGAAAGTTTAAAAGAACTATTTTTCACTTCTTAGTGTATTTTTTATTGCTTTTTTTTTTAAAAAAAATCGGTTTTACTTTTTTTACATTATCTATATGATTATTTACCATAGGTACTTTATCACCTTAATTAATTTTTAATTTCAAGAAATAATGCTTTTAAATTTCACATAATCTAATATTTCGTCATCAACTAACAAATTTCATAGGTACGAACATAACATACCATTTACGCGCAGGTACGAACTTATACAAACAATTAATGCGATCATCAAAATTCATAATTATTTTTTTCCGAAAACCTACAGTTTCTAACGAGGCTTGCTGCGCTAAAGTTTTTTAATTTTTTTTTTTATCAATAAACACATAGGCCTAATTATAATATACGTATATAGCCTACCTGTTACGCTTATGATCACTTCGACGGTGTCATTCACTTCCCTATCCAGTTTCTTCGTTAACGTTACATCGCCTGAGTATTTGTTGACCGAAAAGTATTCGCCGCTGATGCTGAAGTATACGGTCCGGTCTTCCGGATCCGTGGCTCGTAGTTTGTATACGGTGGAGCCGATTTCCATATCTTCCGGTATGGAGAAGTGTGCCATATCACCGCCGGCCACGAATCGCGGCGGTCGATTCTTCTGGACGGCGCTGCTGACCGCCTCCGCTGCCGGCGCCGCACACCATATTTCCAGCGTACCAATCGCGAGCCATATTTCCAAGATTTTCATACTTCGGGAGTAGGCACGCGTTTACGACATCATCACCTGGAACAATGCGATGCTGGATTAGAGGGACGTGCGACCAGACTATAGTTTTCGGAAAAACGGAGCAACGAAGGGCCGAGAAAATTTATTGGCGCTATTTGGGAGGAGAAGTAAGGGAGTGATAAAAACAAATTGGTGGTAACAAAAGATGGCACGTATTGAATATTTCAGTAATTTTTGGAGGGGTCACCCCCTGACGGGTTCCCAGACTTCAGCTTCAAATCTTCTTTCCTTTTACAGTTTGCTTGCGAATGAAGTATTAAAGTTGACCTCGTAGTTTTGAGAAAACTAATGAACAAATAGAGCTGAAATTTCGACGAAAGATAGTTATTATATTATAGTTTTTTAGCATAAATTAAATTTTAAAAGATGCCTTAAGAAATAAAATGAGTTTAAGAACAAAAATTTTGAGTCATAAGAAGCCGAGAAAATTGAAGAAGAAGATTAGATCATACACTATAGAAGTGATTTAATTTAATGTTAACAGTAAACTTTTCCCCAATGACAAGAAATGATGAGCTAAAAAATTATGAATTCGCAAAAATAAGTGGTTTTAAATAGTTGTTTTTAGGCTAAAGTCAACTGATGACAGTATATTAAGCCAATTTGGTGTATAGTTTAATCTTCTTAAATTTTCTCGCATTCTAAGCCTCAAAGTTCTTGTTTTTTGACTCATTTTATTCTTCAAAGCTTCTTCTAAAATTTCATTTGTTTTGAACAAATAGCTATCCCATGTTTTAAGCTGGGACTGAGAAACAGAAACCAAATTTTTTGGTAACATAAACCATATTTTTTTACACTGGAAGCCGAAATAAACGGAAACTGAATCGAAAACAATTATCCAAATTAGTTTCAAGACTGATAACAGAAATGTAATGGAAACCGAGTGATGCATTGTTTCCATTTTCATTTCTCACATGATTAATTCTCTGTATCGATATTTGATTAGGATTTTAAAAATTTTAAGAAAGAAAATATTTTTTTTAATGGAAATTGGACCTCAAATGAAAACTGAATGAAAAATTTTGGTAAAATCAGGAAATGTCCAAAATGATGGAAAGTAAACCAAAAATAACTAACATTATGGTAAATTTTAGAAACTCAACTATGAAACTAGCTACATCAATAAACGATGTTGCAATAGGGTTTTTGCTTCATTAGTATAGAGGTTATGGATCAATGCCGCAGAGTAATTGTATAAAATAAATAAAGATGTACTCAAAGTAATGTCTCAGAAGTGTGTGTAATTGCAGTAAAGATGTAAATCATGTACATGGTATGAAGAGTAATTGGTAAACGAATATGTACGGAGATAAACAAATGCGCGGCGGAATGATATATCAGTGTAGCCGCGAGTAAAGGTATAAAAGTATATAGGTAAAGATAGTCGAGTGTTTGCGGGAGTGGGAGGGGAGGAGGATTAGTGGTACCAACAATTAGTGATGCAGTTTGATTAATCGATTATTTCAAGAAATCAATCTTACAGTTTTTTACACCAACTTGCGAACTCAATTTTCTCAACACATGTTAATTATAAGGCAGAATTGAAAAAGTTCCCTCTGCAACAGCCAACAAGTAGAATTTTCCTTATCTATTTCGTTTTTTCTTTTATAAAAATTTTGTGATTCTTGCCCAAGGCTTAATGATATTCGATTAATCGATTAATTTTATAAAAATAAATCGATTAGCAAAAAATCGATAAGTTTATTAATCGAGGTAATCGATTAGACGAACTAATCGATTAGTGCGCATCGCTAGCTTCACAAATGGGAAACAAAACATAGAAATGGCTGAAAAAAAATAAGGAAGAAAACAACAAGAAAAAGGAAAATAATGGTGATTTTAATCGGGTTTTTTCTCTTTGCACAAAAATCCTAAAATGTAACGTTTTTCAATCTCTGATTTCAAGAAAAACATTTTTTGTTTTTGTTTTAATTTGAGAAATAATTTTTTTGTTTTTTATCGGAATAAAATAAAAATTGAATAGTATGTACACTGAGCACTAACACTATCGTAATAAATAATGTAGACATGCCTACAGCAAAAAATTATATTCTTATTTATTATGACAATTTAGAGAAAATATTCACTACTGGACTCATAGGTAACTTCAATTTGACACTTCCCAGAAAAATTTTCGTATAAGTATTTCAAATAAGAGACGGAGTGACGGGAGTGCGATCAGGAATTCACAAATATATTTTTTAAATTTTTAACTTATTTCGACCAATGATTTACATCTGAAAAAATTTGCTAATTTTTTGTGGTTTTTTTCAAGGCTAAAAATGGTAGCAAATGGTATATGAAGAACGCAGAAGAAATTATTCATTCATATATCTACGATCGACCGTAAAATATGATGTTATAAAATCTTCTTTGTTGTTACAATTATGCGCACGGTAGCTGTATGTACTTGCATTGCAGACGAATCATTCTTGTGCTTAATAAGCGTATAATGCAGCGTAACGTGTAATTGTTGTAAATGTTTAAAATTCCGTATACCTATAGCTATAGCTATACCTATACCTATACCTTACAACAGTCAACAACCGACCCATGAATGAATGAATCGCAGCAGTAATCCTACCAAACTGATGAGATGAGATCGAGATATTCTGTATATGTGATTCAAAATTATGTGATAAGTAGAAATACTTACACAGATACAGCCACCACTATCTTCTTATAGCCTATAGGTACATCGAATGAGGAAAAATAATTTATTTCACTACCGAATCTGCTAGGCAAGTGAATATAATTTCGCCAGAACTGGTTTATTCACATTCGTTTTAAGCAGGATTTCGAAGAAAATCTACGTATATTAAAACTGATCTTATATTCAGATCTATATGGTCAAGGGTAGGTTTGTTTTTCGTTTCAAGACTCCATGATCACACTTTTTGCACTATCTGAAAACTCATACTTACATAATACGTATATACTTATACATTTCTCTCAAACACCGTACAGGTCTCAATTCGTATCCGATACCTAGTCATGATATTTTGTACACTTATTCGTGTCCAAACATGAATGAATCCTATTGTTTTTGGTCCAGATCGGACAGATGCTGATCTGGTACATCATATTTTGTCGCATTTTTGTGGCCTAAATAGTTATAATATGCGTAATGTTTAACCAATAATCACGAAACTTGGTATAGACATAGAATTTATTATTTTTCGAATATTCTGTAAAATTTGGTTTCATCGCATTAACGGTTTATCACTAGAAGTGATGTGAAAAAATCTCAAACTGTTGGTAAGAAGAGAATACAAATTCCAGACCAATCAAAGAAGCTGGTCGAAAATCAAGGTTACTTTTTTTTATTTACAAAACAATCATTTATTAACTTGCGTACCTACGTTTATTCATAAAGAAGTTCCTTGATACTTCATTTTGAACTTACTTAATTATTAGCCAGGATTCTGCCTAACAATTTTGATTTATTGTCTTTTTTCTTTTTGGCATATACTTTTTTATTTAAGAAAACCTTCATTTTTAGCGTTGCTTGCTACACTAGAGTTTTTTTTTACATACTCCTTTCATCGGCAAAGCAATTTTATACAAAAAATAAAAGTGTTTTTAAATGCATTTGATAGCATTTCGTGAATTTAAATTATTCTTCAACATTGTAGCCGTATAATATCTTTAATTTTCAGTAATTTTTATGACGTCAAGTGAATTTTACCAAATTCCAGTTGTATGTCTCCAACACTATTAGTTGAGAGTACTTTTTCTATCGAACATCGGACAAATTTTCATTGGAATTAATATTAATTAATTATCTTTATAATATAGGTACTTAAAAGAAGTTGGCCAAGTTAAAATAGCAAATACGTATTTATAGGTAAGTAGGTATCTAGTGAAGTTGTGCAGAGTATTTTTACACATGTTACTTCATTTTTATGCTATAATAAGAGTCAAGATGCGACCCTTAAAAAGAACAAAATCCCACATTATATATGAATTTAATATTAGGTACTCTCTGATATTCAGCTAATATTAGCGAATTAATCATTAAATTTTTGTCGCCAAAATGTAATTTTTAAAGAAAAAGTTACAAAAATTGCTAATATTTAACATATTTGAAGTTCGTTCAGCTGCATAAAATTCATACTAATCCAAGCAGTCAATGGGCGAATCCAGAACGTCATTTTTGGAAGAGGAGAAATAAAAATTTTTGTCGAGTTGAGCTTTTTTTTTTCTTTTGCTCTTCAACCAGTTTTTACAGTTTTTATCTATGAGTTAAATTTTTTTCCCTAATTTTTCATTAATTTTTCTTTTCTTCTCCTTTTTTCTTTTCTTTTTTTTTCGGAATTTGGGGGAAATTTCCCCATTTTTCCTCTGTATCCACTTCTGAATCTAAGACTAAATATTTCTTTGTTTACGAGTAGCAATTCATCGGTTGTGTAGCCACCTTGCTGTTGCTGTCTAAAGGGGAAAATTTGACAGGTGATATTTTTTTTAGTGAAAGTGATTTTACATTACAATTTTTCAAAATAATGTAATACTTCCAAGCCTTGCATATGAGCTCTGAGGCGCCACTTTGGGGCACTTTAGCTTATGCTAGCTCCGTATTTTTGCTGGCATATAGGTAATACTATAAAATTTGTTATTTCGGCGGGAATAACAAACATTTTTTTTTCATGTCTGTGGTGTGGCTGTTGGATAGTGGCACACGTGTATTTAATATATAAGGGAAAATATTGGCAAAATAATTAAGGAGAATAATATTATGAAATAATTTTGACAAACGAATTAATTTCGGCCTGTTTACACGTTTATTATAGTGATACCTACATAATGTCAATTTTACGCTCGTTTTTTCAGAGAATTCGAAAAAGATAATCTTAATCGTCGACCCCCTCGTTGGTATGCTACTGTAATTGACTGCTGTGTTTTGTGAACCTCGATGAAGTAAAATTTATTGATGTTTTTATCCCTGTCTAAAGTTATCATTGATTTTGGAATAACATTTTCAGAAAACGATGACATAATAGATAATGAAAAAAAAATGTAAGAATTACTTAAGTATCATTTTGGCATTCGACCCTAAGTCAAATTTTACCATGTAAAAGTCAATTTCTCAAATGAACGATCGTAGTAATTTTTAGGTAAGTATTCAAATTGTAGGTACGTCGAAATAGGATGGTTTTGAAGTTCCTATTAAAATTAGTAGATCACTTCTCATCGAGTTTAAATAATTACGTCGAACGAATTGGAGAAGAGACGAAAAAATCACATTCACACTTTTTTTCAATCACCGTTTTTGCCTCGTTCTCGGTATGCAAAATGTCTATCGACATATTTATATGGTTCAAGTTACGTAACCCAAATACTTACTGGTACTAAATTCCAATTCGAAAACCCCCAACCCTAGTCACGGGAAAAGAAGAAGGTGGCCTAATCTGAATATTCGATTACCTAAACCAATATCTAAGTATACTTTACTCAAAAGTTGTACAAATTAACCTAATTAACTAAAAATGCATATATACACTTTTCAAGCCTTATTTACATGGTTACGAAAAGAAAGCGAAGTAATTCGCTCGGTTTCGGTTCGGCATCATCGCTGAAAGGAGGACACGACCATTTTATGCGACATCGATTTCACTCTCGATTACATTTCAGTAAATCGAATCAACGCGGCGCTGTATTACAACGAATGCGACCAAAACTAATAGTACGGACGATGCACAGGGTCATAAAATACTCTCACCTTTCACCATTTAATATAGATTCAACAATCAAAACATTTTATTTCAACTATAAAACGAACCATAATTGAAAACTGTCAAAAGTCAGACATTGAAAAACAAAATACCGCTATTTTACTAGTTTTAGGCCTATTCATTATTGAAATCAAATTGTCACGTTTCCTTTCATCGAACTGTATACCTACACAGGCTAACACTGCTTATATTCAAATTAATTAAAATTTTTTACCCTCCTCAATATAATATTATTGGTGAATATTTGAACTACAATTAAATAATGAAGAATAACTTACGTTTACCAGAGCTATATGAGTACTTTTACGGAAAAAAGTGAAAAACAATATTTAGCCATTTTTATAACAGGCTATGTTCAATTTGGAAGGGTGTAGCATTATTTCTATAGAAAGTCTGTTTCTCTGTCATGGTAAAACTTGAAAAGAATTTTAATTTTTATAAAGTACGGAGTTTTTTGGACAGACTTGGTGCGTAGGTTCTGATGAAAAACTTTCTTCTCCTCGAAACGATATAATATGATCGTGATTCACACACTTTTTTGTGCGTCTTATCATTTCTGTCTCATCAAAAAAGTTGTTTCAGTCGCTCTATTTGGGTTATATCATTAACGTGTGGAGCACTTAACAGTTTGTAATTTCACAAAAATCTATAAAACCTTCAGGTTAAACTGACGAGTTAGCAAAGTTATGACTTTTTTAACAGAACTTCGTCGAAAACTTAAATTCAGCATATTTTGCCACGAAACCCTATAGATATTAATTAAATAAACTGAGTGCCGAAAATCATACTTGAAAAAAGTTATTTTTTATGGAATGAATTTCGCACTGTAAGTGTATACTGACTTATCACACAATGGGTAACGAACAAAATAATAAATATAAACTAGAGTTACAGACGCTGCCTGTACCATTTTTCTGGAAAATTTTAAACAAATTATTCGTAAGTAGGCTTTGTAAGAAGGTAATTAATATTCATTAGGTTGTGCGAATCATTCGCCTCACTAACACATGGAAAGTCCACTGAAGGTCGTGTATAATTTACAACAGCGAAACACTGCCAAAGAAATTGAAATGTTTTAATGTAGAATGGCCTGAAATATTATCGCCCAGCAAAACAGTTTGTAGAATTACTTGCAAAAAATTCATAGAAATCCTTTTTACGGCGTATAAAACAGGTAGACAACCAATTTTCAAAATCGAATGAGCTACAAGTTTATGAAACTCGAACAATTCGAATCAGTTGATAAAACATTCTCTAGCAATATATTTTGAATGGTAGAATCTAACGATAGGTACCTTAAAATTAGAAACTGGCCATCAAAACTTTTCACTGGCAATTTCATATACCTAATGCAGGGACTGCAGATATGCAGAATATCCACTTCGTCTAAAATGAATGAGACGGTTAAATAAAAAGCTTCTAAAAGACAGTTTTAGCAGTTTCAGTCTTCCAAGGTAGGTAATCATAACATTTAATTCAACGCCTCCAACACCTTGTATGTTGCTATTTTTCCTACAAACAATACAATACTGTAATAATAAAAGCCCACAGAGAATTTTTTTTCTCGTATTTAAGTATCAGTAAGTTACGAATGATCATTGCAGTTCAGTACCATGTAAATTCCCTGAGAGAAACAAAGAAATGGGTTTACTTGAATTCATGAGATTTTCAGACTTTTTACAACTTCTTGAGAAATACCATAATTATAGTAATGAAAGAAAACTGGTCCTTGTGTGGCCTTACACTTTCTCCTCAGTTTTATACTAACTGTACGTCTAAGACCTATACCAGGACTCGACTGTAAAAAGTTAGGACCAAATAGAAAATTTGAAAGAAAAATTCATACAAACGCAACCTGCAGTGTTTAATTTGAATTACATATTTCTTTCGATTTTGAACATTTATAAGTGTTCGTATTTTTGTGGCGAGTTAAGATTCTTGTTTATTTTGGATAGACACGAATGGTAACTTTAATTTGGTTATAAATAATGGTAAATAAGTATCTTGTAACAAAAACCAAGACCAAGAATGCAGTGATTTTGTTCTTGCTTTTGCTTTTGTTCCTCATTATTTAATCTTTACTAGATTACTAGCTTTGGAGGAGGGGTCTACTACCCCTCTCCACCAGCTCCAGTTACAAATCCTAGATGACCAAAATCATATATATTTGCATGTACATTCATTGTCCAATCGGTGGCAAAATATTATGCAGAAAGCTCTTTGTATATTTTTAAATATTATAGTAATACGCAGAGCATTCAATTTTGTTCTTGTATTTTCTCTCGCCTTATCTCGTGATTAATTCGTTCTAGGTGAAATCTGATGGTAGAAATGAATTTTTCGTTAAAAAGTAGTGGGTTCGTCGTTGCAAATTTTTTTCTGCCATTATTAGTTTTTGAAATAAATGACAAATTAAAAAATGGCAAATTTCTCGTTAATTTGCAGTTTTTATGGCCGATTTGTGAAAAACTAATGGCAACAAAGAAATAAATTTTGTTAGAGAACTCGATAAAAATTTTTCCTCATTTCAACAGCACAAACCTCAGCTTTGTAGCTTTAATAGAGGCTGAAAAATCGTGAAATGAAAGAAGGGAAGTTTTTTTCAAAATTAAAATATTGTGAATGTTGCAGAAAACGAGGATAAATACACAAAAATTGGGACTGAGTTTTATTATGATACAGTAGATAAGATTACTCAATGTTTAAAGTAAAAAATGAATAAAATCTATATTTTTTGCTAATTTTTACGCATAAAAGTATAATTTTTAGCACTTTTTACATGTTCCAGTATTAGGTACCTACTAATTAATTATTGTCAGTAAAAAAAAAATCTCTAAAGAGAAAGAAAACGTCCAGTAATATCTATTTGAAAGGTTACCCAGATGTTTTACCAAATTCTTTTCACCGAAGGGCCATTATTCTGAAATCATTATACCGAATCCATTTGACCAAAAGACACTTCTACTGAAAAACCAAAAATTATAAGCTTTTGTGGAATACCTTGTCGTGAGAGATATTCGCACTAGAAGGTTTTCAACAGTATTTGCGTGTTCTGCCACTTCATACAATTAAGTATGGGAGAGCAAAATCCTCGGCAAACACTGGCAATTTTTGAGCCGGTTCTGAGAGTTTATATACAGGATTTGGTACATGCACATCGACACTCATGCATACGTACATATACGTAATTATGTCATTTATTACGTCGTTTTTTGCCTGCATTGAGGTGATAAGAAACGACGCAGCGCGTTTGGTACTGGGCCGTGACATCTCCGAGATCGTTATCAGGTAATTGATCTTGGTCCGTGCAATGTATCTTACCTGTACGTACGTACAGGTACAAACATACAAACGCACCAGTGTATATTTGTTTAACGTCATAAAGATGATTATTGCCAGCCTTTGGGCGGTGACTGTCGTCAAGGGGTGCAAGCCCCTATTACCTCATACGAGTATTGTCCCCACAGCTTTATTTATTTATTTTTTTTTTTAATACTTAAAAATGGGCATTTCTCTGTGCCTTTATTCTATGATGGGAGGTAAGATAAGGTGGGTTGTTTTTTTTTCCTAAGTTAAAAAGACTCAAAGCTGGCATTTTTCTATTTCTTTATCATTTAATGGTTAGTTAGGTGATGTCAGTTATGGGGTTTTTCTAATAAAAAAGACCGGGAAACTGCATTTTCTGTTCCTTCTTTTTATCAAAATTCAAAATCGTAATTAGTATTTGTGAAAAATGTTTCGGTGAAAAGTCTTTCGGTAAAACAGTTTTGGTAAATCAAAATTCGGCCAAATAGTAAATCGGTAATTTTCAATTGGGTATTTTGAAGTGGGTAAAATGACCCGGAATCGTTTGAAAGTTCCCATGTAGTTAAACTTAGTTAAATACTCAGGCAAACTCACTGGATGGATAGTTAGGGAATCATTTTATGAAAAACCCAATAAATCCTGTCCTCGAAAAATATCTAATGAACTATTCATCACAGAGTAAAGGTTTTTTTTTTTTCATTGTATTGAAAATAACTTAATCTGTCTTGCTCAATCATAAGTAATAATGTACTATCACTTCCCCTACTCTAATATCACTTTAATATGTCTAGAATTCCATCGTCGTGGGTGTCCCCAGCCATTTTTTAAGTAACAAGTATATTTTTTGATATATTATTGTTGAATAAAGAGTATACTTGAAGTACAAGTTGGTAGTACCAAAGTATCATTTGAGGCTTGTGATATTAATACTAACTCTTTTGAAAAATGTCTACATATTTTATTTCCTCGGATGTGATTAGTTTTTAAAAAATTAGAGAAGTTTATTTTTCTTTATTTTTGAAAATTCCAACTGGTAACATTGATTTGTTATCAGTAAAACATCATCCACCATTTAAAGTTTCCAGTTTTCACCCTTAATTTATTAAATTAATCAACTTCAATGAAAAATTACAGTGTACAAAAATATTATTCCATAGTAATGAATATTCCGTTATATGAATTAATGAATTAAATGTGGGATTAGGTATGTCTGTTGCTGTGACATGTTTTCTTCATTTAGGAAATTACCAGTGGCAGTCAAAATTCTGATTTGGGTGATTTTTTCCATTTGTGTGGATAATTTTTTCTTTCTTCATCGTGTTAATTCAGATTTAAATGTCCATGAACAATATTTGAATAGTTAATTATGTTATTATTTCATCCCTAAATATTTTGATGTTTTTTTTTGGTCATGAAAGTTGAGAATTCTTTGGTTGTGGATAAAAATTCTTTGACTGTAGTTGAAAAATTGTGACGCCTCCTCCCCCTCTCTCTATGAATTTTTTGCATGGCCAATGTTATTAATGTAGATACTGTAGTGAAGGTGTACTAACATTTCATCAATAAAACACCTACATACTTGCAAAAAAAAAAAAAAAAAAGGTGGATTATTATGTTTTTCATAGAATGACCCTGGTAATATCCAGGTCTGATATCCGAAGCTGGTGGATGCTCCGAACATTAATCTTAATATTTATCAAATCTTGTAGGTACTAATTCAAAATTCTCGACAACCAACGGAAATAGTATCCCAAACCGTGCCATTAATTTAGATGTAGTTTTTCCAAACCCATCCAACGAATTGAAAACAACGCAATAAAATATCGACGAACCAGTTCCTCCACTGAAAACGACAAAAGCGAAAATACAGCATAAAATTAACATCATCTTTACACTGGTGTACAAACATAAAAATAAAAATAAATAAAAAAAATCATTTTCCAATTCTACTTTCTACCCGCAGTCGAATACCAGCAGCCAAAAAACATCTACAATTTTCATACAACGTCGAATAATCGAAATTCATGTCGAATTTTTCCCAACGTGGTGTGCATTTTGTGAAAAAAAAAATTATTCTACACTTTGTGTATGATAGCAGCCGTATTCTCTCCATCGGATAATTTTCAATTGCATTAACCGCATATGGCGTATCGGCAATTAAGCTGCCAAAAAAAAAAAAAAAAAAAAAAAAAAAAAAAAAAAAAAAAAGAAACTGAAGATGGTATGCATTGATTTAACGAACGGATTTTCATTAAAGTTCTACTCGCTATGACTCTTCTATTCTCCGAAATAAGAAAACGTGCCATCAAAAATAAAATTTAAAAAAAAAACCGGTTTTTCCAATTAATTCGTTTTTCTAAACATTGAATGGAGTCAGCCCGAATAGGCGCATCACCATGGCGATGAAAATTGTTTCCAAATCTTGCCTAAAATAGTACGTTGTGTGACAAGTGCGTAATGTGGGCTATTTTTTTACCGAGTGTGAACAATTCGCAGACAAGCCGAAGACGAGTACTATAAACTTGACACAAGATAAAATAGCCCTCAAGCACTTGTTGCACACCATACTTTTTGCAACTAATGCACAAAAAAAAGTATAGCAACAACTCCTACTTTCAATAAACAAAAAAAAAAAAAAATTCATAAGAGAAATAAACTGGAAATTTTAGCTAAAAGAATAGAAATATGGCATGTTTTGTATTATTTTGCGTTTTTTTGTTCGTTTATTTTCAAATAGCTAAGAAAAATTAACAAATTATAAGAAAAGTAGTATCAAGTAAATTTGTTCCTCTTTCTAGCTGTACTAATCCCAGATTTCTAGCTTAAACAGAGGCTGAGAAATCATCGAGAAGTTTCTGGATTTAAAAAAAAATTTATTTTCATCAACTTGTGTTTTTTTAATTTATTTATTTTCAAATTGTTAAAGATGATTAAAAAATTAAACGAAAACTAAATTCAGGTAAATTTTCTCATCTTTTCAGAGATACCATTTTCAGCTCCCTAACTTAAATAGCAACAAGGAATCATTGAGTGAAAAAGAATTCTCTAAATTTCAAAATATGGAAAATCTCCCATTAATTTTCGGTTTTTTCGTTTATTTGCTGTCAAATAGCTACCTACAGATAATAATTAGAAAATTATATGAAAATTTTCAAAATTTTATCCGCTTTCGATCATTACAAACCCCAGCTCTCTAACTTAATTAGAGGCTAAGGAATAATTTGAGACTTTTGAAAGTTGAAATGTGTTTGATTGGACTGGCAACTTGACGAATAGTTTTTCACAATATAACTAAATCATAATATCAAAATGATTATATGTTTGAATAGTTTACACCCTATCGCGCAGGATTGGGATGCGCAAGAGTGTGTAAAGTACTTTAAACACTCTTGCGCAGGATTTGGATGCGCGAGAGTTTGTAAAATTATCACCTACTTCACAGGCCAAAAATTCGTTTGTTTACATTCACTGTACATGCATGTAAAAGTCGCTCTTTTGTGCATGTTTTGCAAAAAAGTTTTTTATGGTTCGATAGATGATGCGTGGAGGAGTTGACAAAATCACGAAGACAGATTCAATTGACCAAATCTTCTTCATATACCTGCGTGAGCCAGTCCGGAACCGAATGAACGAATCAAAAATAACTCGATGAGCAAATCGTTTGAGGAAATAAATGATTTAGATATTCAAATAACCGCAACGAACAGCCATTCTTGTTTTCGTAGGTTTTATGAACTCATTATCAGGCATCACTCAGGCCACAGGTGTGCACTAGAAAAGAGCAAAATGCGAGTTGAATTGAAATGATTCAGTCATGAACATGTATTGAAAACAAAAAGATAATCCGCAAATGACTTGAAAAATCGCAAATTCCTACTGAAGTAATCTGATTTCAAGACCCGATGGTAAACCAAATAATTTTATTCGTAGGTACCTACATTATAGATTTTTAAAATTGAGTATTACTAATAATAGTGATGACTAATGAGCTAAATTTTATGGGTTTTGGTCTCAAAACCAGACGCTGAATAAAAAATATGAACTAACTGTAAAATGTTCGTAATCCTATAGCTTCAAAGATTTTCAGTGTTTATCGTTTGATATTTTTTTCGTTATATTTTAGGAAAGAAATTTCAGGAATAGGTAATCGGAAAAATCTTAAAACGTATCAACAAAATCGAGATTGCGATACAAACTTCACTGTGCAAGACCACCACTAATACCAACAACAAGAGTACTTATGTTTTAAGACCAGGACTAACATGGCCTTGGTCTTGCACTCGTTTTCACTTATCAGATCAGTAAGTAATAATAATTACATTACGTTAGATTAGCCAGAAAGTTATGAAACAGAAAAAAAGAACTCACTCGCAGCAAGCCACGCTAGAAAATGCAGGTTTTCTTAAACGAAACAAAACAAAAAAAATAAATAGAAAAATTAATAAATAAATACAAAAAAAAAAAATCAAAATGCGTATCAAAATGCTTTGGCATAATACTGACTAAAAATTGGGTAGGTACGTTTAAAACGAAGTGTCCAGGAAATTCATAAAGAACTGTTTAAATAAGTACCTAATCTCTTGCCAAATAAAATAACAGCAAACCTGCTTTTCGTCCAGTTTCGTTTGATCTGGAATTTATCTTCTCCTCTTAACAACAGTTTGAGATTTTTTCAAATAAATCCCAGTGATAAACCGTTTAGCCAATTAGGTAAAACCAAATTTTGCATAATATTAGAATATAATGTATTCTTCGCGTGTACCAAATTTTGTGATTACTATTGAAAATTAAGTATAGTTTCTTCAGAATCCCCTCCCCTTAAAAGTCTACAGTCACCGACAATAACACATTATTTTTAATTTGTAAGTCGTTTTTTTGTTCAACTGAGAGGGGGGTCCAGACCCTCATGAACTCCCTCTTTCATATTCGCAAATGTCACGATCGAATAAAATATGAGCTATTTTACATCACCTTAATTCGATTGTGCCATTATTTTTCATTCACATATTGTAATCTACGTGCCAAGCTTGGAGACTCAGAAGAAGCTTTTAATCACATACTGAAATTGAGATTCTAGGGTGGGTCAGGAATTAACTTTGCACGTGCTGGTTCGTTAGTCACTATTGAGGGAAGGACTTAGAAGATTTGTTTTGGCTCAGGTAGATTTGAACATACAAATCCATCCACTGGTATGCCACAGGAGCTGGGATACTTACTATCAGAGTAAACATTTAAAATTTATTTTGATGCAACTTTAGGATGATAATAAAAAATAGAAGAGAGTGAGAGAAATGAGATAGGTGCTAGGTATGGTGTGTGTTTGAGTGTTTCCTTATGTGCATTGCGCACTCTTACAGTTAGCACTCGTGTTTATTAAAACAATAAACTCGAACTTACATTCCAGTTTTAGATTAAGGTATTTGTTGAATCTCATTAATAAAATATTGTGTGATTTATCATTATCACGTTCCTAAAATACATTTCTTGAAACGTTTAGTTTAAATTTACAATCCATTTTTGGATTAAATCATTCGTGAGCCCTGTGGCTCCAAAAATGTACGGTAAAGACCAACTATTTATAAATATAAATTCAACTCTGGCCACGTACCATGTGTACAAACAACACAGTCCTTTTATTCTTTTGTTTTTTTTAACTAAATTATTGAATCCAAAAAGTATTTGCAATTATCATTAATTGTGTTAAACAACACAGGAGTTATTATTTCAAAAATTTAATTTGTCGTCGATCTAATTAGTAAAGTGCATATCTCCATTTTACCTAATTCTACAGGAGAAGAAAAAAAACTGTTTTTCAACAACAAAATTCAATTTTTTTTGTTAACTTGGATTTATAAAAACATTACCTATACGAAAAAATAATTTTTATCAATAAAATTTTTGTAATTCTGCTCATGAATAAATAATAAATCCAAATACAATAAGAAATAAATGGAGATACGCACTTTTCCTTTAAAAGTAAATTGCATTTTTCTATTTTTGGAATAACATAAAAAATATTCATTTCTCAGAGATATGCCTAACACCAATCGATGCATTGCAAAAAAATCCACGAGGATCGTTAATAATCAGATTTTCGTTATTTTTGGAGATACGCACTTTACTAATAAGGCTGACGTTATATTATTTTTGAACTATCTCCAAAAAAATTATTGAAATCATAAATTTTAAATTATTTTATAGCTTCTGAAAAAATATTCACGCCATGTTAGTTTCACGAATCACGCCTACGCTTATTAGTATTGAGGTGACAGAACCATCACATCAATAAAGAAAAAAAAAATTGAATTTTTTCTCAGTTTCTACGGTATCAGCCCATAAATGGAAACTTATACCGGATTAGTGCCAATATTAGGAGGGAACAAAAAGTATACCTTTTTCAGCGTTCAAGACAAAAATAAAAAAAAGTTATACGTAGGTACTTTATTACAGGCAGCGAATAATTAGAAACTAAAACAATGAGAAAAAAAAGTGTAATTCGCAGAAACATGCTGTAGTAGGGCAAAACAACTCATTTTTTCGGCACTATCCGGTTGAAAATTTCGTAGTAATTAGGTAGGCTAATATTGTGAAACCTATTTACACGAACATCTCTCGTTGGGTTCCTCGTTTTATATCTACCAATTGCATCGATAGTTTTTTCTCTCTTCTAAATTAACACGAAAATTGCAATTAAAATATCTAAGTATTTAATTGTTATCACGATTAAATAGTATTGTTTAGTATTAGTTATGCAATCGACTACCTCAAAGCAGACTTGAAGCTTGTTTGGCTGGATGTGGATGTCTTAATGACATACACATACAGACCTTTTTCTTTTCTTTTCTTTTTTTTTTTCAGAAAAAGTACGAGAAAGAATGGTTATAACTAATTCCAATGGAGTAGAATAGAAACGAGAAAAAAAAAAGAAGCTATTCTATACGTTTTTTGTAAAATTTTATAGACTTGATCGTACAAGTTTCGTAAATACTTATGTAGAACCCACATTATATACTTATCATAACAAACGCTGTTAGACAGGGTGTGTTCGATGTTTTTATCCAATAGTGAAGCTAAAAATATAGCCTATAGTGAGGGTCGAATGTCGAAATACAATTTTTTTTACTAAATGTTATATGTACGTAATTCATCTTTGACGAATTACTTGCAACGTCGAGTATTACCTAAATTTTTATTTTTAAGAAAACTCGACAATTCCTTATTTTTTGCAAGTGGGATGAGGTTTTTCAAATTTAGCTGAAAATTCAAATAGATATACTTCTTTGAGAGGGTTTAAGAAAGAAACGCAAAATGTGGCACGCTAATAAACTTTCATTGAGTTTAGGAGTCAATCTTCAAATATTTTCTGATCAAAATGTTTAATACGCGTACTAAGGAAAAGCACTGATAACTCCATCCTAAGGGGGACCGACATATTCTCAATCATCTCTTCTGAACTTTTCCACCACCCCATATAAAACAGAACAAACGCTGAAAAATACACACTATTTTTCAGTGTCAAGTTTCTTTTTCGAAATTAAAGAGGGAGTTGTTCAGACCCGCAGCTTCTCCCCCTTTATTTACGCTTTTGTGACGAAATCTTTTTTTCTTTTTTTTTTTACATATTTTTACGTATTTTTTGGTTGAAATAGTTCCTTTTAATCCTGAAATTCACATTAATTATTCTCTTCTTTCAATTCCAGAAGGAAAAACAAGCGTAAAGGTGACAATAGCTTAAGCTGGTTCAATGTTGTAAGAGGCATGGCCGGCAAAACCACAGGTGCACTCGGACATGTGAACCTGTTGGGAAAATTCAACAGGTGCATTGCACCTGTTGAAAATCAGCGCTAAAAATCCAAATAAATCACATACTTAGTATGAAATCTCGACTAAACATGTTACTAACTTAAATTTATAAAACTGCACCCGATTAAAAGAATGGAAAAAAAAAATTTTTTGAGTAAAAAAATTAATTCTGCTCAGGGAATTCACTCATTGTCATCACTCATCGTAAAATGGATTACAAGAGGACACCACAGTAGCGTTAATGGAGAGAGGATGAAAATTTTTTGCATATAAAATATACAAAACATATGGGAGAATTATATAATCATAACATCGCAATTTATCAGAGTGAAAATAACTAATCTAGCTGCTTGTACCTCTACTGGGTAGTTTCAGAATTATATTTAAATTTTATATTCTAACCAAAAACCAACTACTGTATAATTGTATTCCTGATTGCTGATCTAATGCATTTTATAATCTGTTAATGATCATTCATTGTGAAGAGTCACAACTTCACAAGTTAAAAATACTTGGTGTCAGGTGATTAGCTTTTTATCTACCTGAGAAACTTGAAAATCCTGTTTTCCACAGGGTTGATTTTTTATTTCATTATGTTGTTACGGTATTTAAAAAAAGTTACAAGTGAAATAGGAGAAAATGAACTGGATAAAACTGGTACTTGTACTTCAAAGCAAAATGCATCTGAGTGTAACCAGGAAGAATCAAATTCAGCGTCAATTATTGCTGTTCATCATGAATCTGTAGCTATAAATCTGAATAAAAAAGCAAATAAAAAAAAAAACTGAAAATAAACGTAATCAAGAATTCTAGATTTCTAGTATTTGTAAACTAACGAGTAGGTGATACTTTATTATTTTTTTGTTTTGATTTTATGGTTTGAAGTGGTCAAAAATTTCGTGATATCTGGATAAAACAATTCCTGTGGCTTAATGTTTCTCAGAGTAGTAATGCTATTTTCCACATTTGTACGCAAGCAGTTCAGAGTAATTTGCCATTGCCAAGAAATAGCTCTTGTTTGAAATCAAAGGAAGCATTTGTTAATAATGGATTTTCTGCATGGAACCAGGCTGTAGAAACATTCACAAATCACAAGAAGTCAGAATTGCATCGTGCGGCTTTCATTGGTATAAGTAATTTAACAAAACCAACTATTATTCAGGGTATTTCTTCTGAAAAAAATAATCAAATGAAGGAAGCAAAAGTTGCATTAAACAAAATTTTTGACACAGTCAAGTTTATAGGTCAAGAAGGTTTACCATTTTGTGGTAGCGATAATGACCAAAACTCCAAATTCATGAGGTTATTACAAATGAGTGCTCAAAATATTCCAGAGTTGAAGGTTTGGTTGAAACGGTTTGGTTTAAAATTGTTATACCATTCAAATATCGAAAGTATTCTCAAATTGTTAGCAAATATGCTTCTACATTGCAATCAGAGTTGCCAGCAATTCCCAAAATTAGGAAAGCTCCAAAAATAATTTGCTCTGATTCATTTGCTTATGTGTTTTCCTCTCCAGAATCTTATAATAGAAAATTATTTTTTGAAATTATCGATGTTACTGTTACCTTTTTTAATGAACGGTTTCAATCTACAACTATCAGTTTTCTTAATAAAGTAGAAAACTTTTTAATAAAAAATGAAAATTGTTCAGACAAAATTGTAAGATTTTACACACATGATGAGTTCGATGCCAAAGACATATGGTGGTAGATATAATGACAGATAGATTTAAGTCTGCACCTGCAAATGTGTCTCAAATCGTTTCTTTCTTAAGAGAAAATAAAGATACAGCAGCACTTATTCCAGAAGTTTCCAAACATATTAAAATTTTACTAACCATTCCCACATCAACAGCCACTTGTGAATGATCTTCCTCATCTTTGCGAAAACTAAAAAGTTATTAACGATCGTGCTTGTTGGCTGAAAAGTTAAATCATGTAGCTATTTTAAATATTCATAAAGATTATACTGATGAAATAGAATTAGATCCTTTGATTAATTTGTGGATTAACGAGTCACAACAGCAGCTTAGTACATTTTATAAAAAATAAAAATTTCCATTTAGTTTAGTTTTATTATTGTTATTTATTGAATGTTCATTTTTGGGTGCAAAATTACTTAAGATAATTTTGGCTTTAAAAATTTATTGAGCACTTGAGGTACATGTTTAGGAATTTACTAAGGCAAAAATATGTAAAGAAAAGTAACCAAAACAAATTTTTTTGAAAAATGTGTGTGCATCTGTTGGGCAAATAAGCAACTGCCTTCTCCCCTACGCCTAGGTGGACAATTTTTTGTGTAGGCGTAAGGGTGGTGGTGGGAGTGAGGGGGCAGTGGTCGCTTGAAGAGTGGTTTTCTTAGCATCGGGGAGTTTAAAGTCTCTGATGCTAAGGCAGCCATCTTTGCCTTCTCATTTGCTGCTCTCTCTGCTGTGAAGAGGAACTTCATCAGTTCCCTGGTCTCTGCAGGCTTCGACTCCGATTTTGGGGGTTCCGGAATCAGGGTTTGGTTCCGGCAGGTGACTGGTGAGGAGAGACTATTGGGAGAAGCGGAGTCGTCATCTCCGCTAGGACTTTGTCTATGGGAGGAGCTGTGTCCATGAGCAGCTCCTCTTCTATCCAATCCAGCTCCGTTTTCTGCTAGATTTTCCTCTGAGTTTGTGAGAGCTCAGCGGTTCTTCGAGCAGTCTAGGAGGTGGCGGACTTCAGGATGGTATCAGTTGGCAGCGACATTAGAATAGGTTGTTGAGGAAAAAGGAACCAAAAATATTATTTCAGAAAACACGTCCAAGATCTATGGCGGTTCTAAAGCGGGTGAGTTTACTGCTGTTTTCAATTTACCATTACAGTTTCGTTTCATTATTTTCACATCTTCTTATCAGTATGTAGAGGGGATAGCGCTTAAAATTCTCAGCCATATGCAAGTTTTCCGGTTAAGTTCTGATCGGTTTAGGCAAAGTTATGCCTGAAATAAACTCATAGAATATATTTTTCAAATTTTTATTACAAAGGAATCTCCGCTTGTGACGTCACAACGTTGAGATTATCTTTGTGTTTAATGGTAAACGCACGTTGCGATATTTATTTCCGTATCGCACGTGGATTTGTTTATTCCTGTCGTTTTCTTTTTGTTGGCATTCCTCGTTTGCTTATCTCCGGAGTTTCTTTTGTCTCACGGAGTTCCGATTTTTGTCGCATATTTTTTAGCAGGTTTAACTTACGTAGCAGATATTACTTTTTCGGGAGTAAATTTTATTTTCTTCGCATTAACCTCTCAGACATGCGAGAAGGATGGGAATTTTTACGTTTTTACTGCCTAGGGGCCTGCCTCTTTTTTGTGGGCTTATGGGGGCCTCCGGATCAAATGTTTTAGTGATAACATCGTCCGAAAATCTTACAGACTTTTTTGATGTTTTCTGTTGTGAATTATTTATTTTACATTTTTCGACGGATTTTTCTGTGTTTGTTGGTGAATCCGTCTGTATATTTTTTACGTTCTGCCTCTGCAACCTTTTTATTCTTTTATCATCACTTACCATGTATGCAGGCTTCAATCTGTCGATTGAAATTGTTCGAGGTTTGCCTGCAATGAGTATCACAAAGTTTTTCTCATCTCGTGATACTACTTTGTAAGGACTGGTGTATGGTTTCTCCAGCACAGATCTCATTTTTTTGTCTCTAACAAATACGTGTGAAGTATTGGCCAAGTGTTTTGAGATGTAAATCTTGGGCTGGCCATGGCGAGCTGCCTGTTTTAGGAAATTGTTGACATCATATCCTATATTTTGTACTATTATTTTGGGGCTAACTTCCTTCGATTCTGTGAAGAAGTCCCCTGGGAGGCGTAGCTCTTTGCCAAATGCTAACTGCTCTGCAGAGTGGCCTGTATCAGTTTGTAGGGCAGATCGAAGGCCTAAGAGGATGGTAGGGAGTACTTCTACCCATCTCTTTGTATCATGTGACATGGTAGAGGCTTTGAGAGCTCTATGCCATCTCTCTATTTTGCCATTGGCTTGAGGATGGTAAGCTGTGGTATGACTGTGTTGAACACCAAGCTTATTAGACAGCTCTTTAAAGAGCGAGCTCTCAAATTGGCGACCTTGGTCTGTGATTATGACTTCTGGTACGCCATACCTCACAATCCAGGTATCATATAACCTTGCAGCCACTGTAGGTGCTGTCATCTCATATAGAGGGATTGCTTCTGGCCATCGTGTTGCCCTGCCTATTATCGTCAACAGGTATCTGTGTCCTTGAGATGGTGGCAATGGGCCTACCAAGTCCATATGTACAGTTTTAAACCACTCCGTTTGTTTGAAGGATTTGAGGGGCGAGAGAGTGTGTCTTCCTACTTTGCATTCTTAACAGTTCAGGCAACTGCGAGCCTATTTGTTGCAGTCAGACTTCATTCGTGGCCATACAAACCTTGCCGAAATTATATTAGCACTACATTTTGGCCCAGCATATGACAGATTATGTACACTGTTGAAAGCCAACCTGCGATATTTTATTGGTAGAAATGGCCTATTCTTACCTGTACTGATGTCACATGTTAATAAAACATCAGTACCGGGAATTTTTCACTGTCTCAATTTGAGAGTAGTATCATCGTTCGATAACAACTCTTGCAATTCTGCATTCTTAAGCTGTGCTTTAGCTATTTCAGCATAAGACAATTGGACAGGAGCCAAGATAGCCTCAATTCTACTGAAGGAATCAGCTGGAATGTTAAGTTCTCCACTTATATACTGAATGTCGGTAGTCAATTGACCAATATAGTCTAATTGTCGTCGGTGATGCCGGTTCTGCTTTTTGTGTGAAGGCATATGTTAGGGGTTTATGGTCAGTATACACAGAAAAACATCTACCCTCTAATTGGTGCCTGAAATGCTTCAACGCAGCAAAAATTCCGAGCAATTCCCTATCGTACGTGCTATAGTTCTTTTCTGTTTTTGAGAGCTTCCTCGAGAAGAAAGCTAGCGGTAACTATTTGTTGTCTTTGTCAAGTTGGTACAGGGTTGCACCAATAGCAAAATCAGATGCATCAGTACTCACGCATAACGGCAAACTTTCATCTGGATGAGCCAATAGAATTGCATTTGCCATTGTATCTTTGATTTTCTCAAAGGCCTGTTCGGCTTCTTCATTCCATTCGAGTGGAGTCTTGTCTTTCTTTTTACTTGTCTTTATTAGTGCAAACAGCTTACTTTGTTTGGCTGCTGCATTCTTCATGCAACTTCTATAGAAGTTCACCATCCCCAAGAAACGCCTGAGTTCAGCGATATTTGAGGGTTTCGGGAAGTTCAATATTGGCTCTACTTTGGTCTTCAAGGGGGAAATGCCTTTGGTAGAGACTTTGTAGCCAAGGAAGTCAATTTCAGTCTGTGCATATAAGCTTTTGCCTACGTTGATAGTAAGCCTGGCAGCGTGTATACGCTGTACAATGGCTCTTACATTCTCCTCGTGCTTTTGCTCACCGCCTTCGGAGCATATGCAGATATCATCCAAGTATGCTTATGCAAACGGCAATTCCCTAAACAGTCCATTGATAAATCTCTGGAAAGTTTGTACTGAGTTGCCAAGTCCAAAAGGCATTCGAACGTATTCGAATAGTCCATAGGGGGTTATAACTGCTGTGTTTGGTAAGTCCTGGTCGCCCATAGGAATTTGGTGGAATGCCCAGTTGATGTCAATTTTGGTGAACATCGTTTTACCCTTCATATTCGCATTGAAGTCCATTATATTGGGGACTGGGTAGCGATCAGGAACTGTTATGGCATTTAAGGCCCTGTAGTCTCCAACAATTTGCCACTCTCCACTTGCTTTTTTGGTCATGTCTATAGGGAAACTCCTTGAGCTTTTTGAGGGGCGACATACTCCCTCCTCAATGATGCGATAGAAATACTCCCATGCCACTTTGAGTTTGTCAGGCAGTAACCTTCGTGCTCTAGCATGGCAAGGCTGTCCTTTGGATTCTATGTAATGAACTGTATCGTGTTTGTATGTAGTATGCCTGCGAATTGATGGTTGAGTAACTCCAGGATAGTTAGACAGGATCCGTAAGAGTTGTCCGTCGACTTTTGTACAGCTGGATATGTTTGTGTCCAGTCTGTAAACATGCGTTTTTCCATCCACACAATTTTTAGTTTCACTATTGATCAGTTTTCCGTTTTTTAGGTCAATGATCAGGCCATAATGTGCAAGGAAATCTGCACCCAGGATCGGGTTTGGAACATCAGCAACCGTGAAGGACAACGTTATATTTTCCTTAAGTCCGATGTCAACTTTGCTGGTCTCAAGTCCGTAGGATGGAAGGTTTTGACCATTCACAGTATGGAGATAGTATTTTGGAGGAAGTACTTTTTGGTTTTTACTTACTGGCAATATACTCAAGTTTGCACCTGAGTCTATCAAGTACCATCTCCTATTTGTCCTGTCCCTAACAAACAGGCGGCATGAGTGTTTTTCCAAGGGGTCTTTGGCCGTATAGATGGCCCCTTGTTCTAGTTTGACCCCTCCTTGGTGTAGGATTTGCCCCACCATTTGCACCTATTGTTGCATTTGGTGGCCTCTGCGCCAAACCTGTTATGGAAGAAACAACTCTTTTCATCCCAATTTCAAGACTGGTTTTTGGGAGATGATGTACGTGGGGGAGTTGAACTCTGATCTTCGGTCTCTGGACCGGGACTGTCGTCCTCTGCTATTGCCATTGTTGTTCTTGTTGTTTCTTGATTTCAATCATTGTCACCAGCTGCTATTGGATTTCGTTGAGCTTTGGCTTTTGTTCCGTTTTACCTCATTGGTCAACTGAGCTATTTGGGCTTGAAGTTGGGCGAGTTCTCCAGTCTCTGCAGATACTGCACTGACCACGGGCTTTGACCTGGTGTATTCGAGTGCGTTATCTGCTGATTTTGCAAAGAAATCAAAGTCTGTGGAAGTATTTATCACGGTCGAACCTACGGCAGCTAGGCATTGCACAACACTTTGTGGAAGTTGTTTGCAAAATTGGTTGCCTATTACAGAAGGGGCTACTATTTTATCCGCCTTTTGTCTCAATTTTGCCATGAAGATTGAGGGTTTGTTGTCCCCCATCTTCATACCACCCATCATATCATCAATAATTTCGTTCTTTGTTTTTCCAAATACATTTTTGATCTTCTTGACAAACCAGGCATATTTATCATCTTCTGTCGAAGGGCATTCCATAATATCCGGAATGTGGCAGATTATCTGTGGGGGCATGCCTCCACAGATGTGGAGATACCGCTGGTTCTGCGTTATATTTTCTGTCTTGAACCTGCCTACCAATAGAGTCAACCACAAGTCTACCTCATTGGGCAGAAATTCTGGGATCTCTATCCTCCCTCTATAGAAGTTGGGGTGTTGCCCTGGCTGCAATTGCAAAAGTTGCATAATCTGCTCCAAGACTTCGGGTGTCAGCTGTGGCTGACTACTACCTTCCTGCGATGGTTGTGGGTTTTCCGTTGGTGGTGGGACCATTGCTGTGTCTTTCTGATGACAAGCGTATTCCACAGAACTACTTCTTTCCTTGCTGGTCAAAAACACTGGCTCCTGTGTTTGTAGGACAGGTGTTTTTGGGTCAGAACTTTGGCTTAAAGTTCGACCACTTCTCAACGTTTTAACGGCTAGTTGTTCTTTATTTATTGCAGTTCCCAGTCGTGCTAATTCTGGGTGTTGAGGGCCTTCTTCCAGATTTGTTAAATTTGTGGAGTGTCGAGTCAAAGTCAGGGGAGTTGGGGGATGAGTCCAACCTTCTTCCTCCAGGTCTACTGTCTGGTTTCTCCTTGTTTATATATTTTAAGGAGAGGGGTATGAATTCCCACTTCAGCAGACTCTACTTTGACAACCTAAAAAGGTGTCTGAGTCTGCAAAAAATTTTTTGTATTTGCCGAGCAAGTTTCTTGCCAGTGCACCGCACCAAATTTTTGTAAAAGCGCAACGCGCCTCAAGACACCTTAAGACGTAGCCAAAAATCACGTCGAGGTCACCACTGTGGAATACCTTTTTGTGAGAGATATTCTCACCAGAAGGAAATTCAACAGAATTTAAGCGTGTTCAGCCACTTCGTACACAAGTTTGGGTAAGCCAGAACCAGACCAAACACTGGCGATTTTAGAGCCAATTCGGGTGGTTTATATACGGCTTATTTACACGCACACAAACACACGTATGTAAGAGAATACGTACGTTGGTGAGAACGGCCAGGTTGCATCATCCCCTATTGAGATAAGAGATGGCTGGCCGGTTTGTGTACGAATTGTGACATCATCTTATTGTGTCACAATTTGGTACTCGTACATTACCTGCAAGTACATACATGTAATTACGATCGAACGAGTTTTGAGTGTTTAACGTCATAAGGACGATTATTTGCCTGCCCTTTGGAGCGGCGACTATCGTCAAGGGGTCCGAGACCCTTTACCTCATACCAGTGAGTCCCCACAATGGACATGTGGTTAATATTTGTAAAAAGAAAGTTTCATGTAAATTAGGAAAAAAAATAGCAAAAAAAGCTTTACTTGAAGTACTGTCCAGTCAATCCGCACAAAAATTGGGAGCATGCTACAATAAATCATAGTGAATATTTGTTTCAAATTTCATGCATATGGTTTCAAAATTCCGCATTTTATGACCAATATAAAAACAAAAATAGTGATACCAGTAGTACTGTCCTACCAATCCAAGTCAAAATCAGTACCTATATCTGGTCTTTGGTTCAATACAAATGTTCGTTTACCAAATTTCGTGATTATGAAATAAAAATTGCGACTGAAAATGGAATACGTTTTGTGGGACTATGCAGTAAGCGCATGCGCACTACTACAAAGACCTCGCATTTGTGTGAGCCTTGCTCAGTGTTAAAATTAGACCACACTTGGTGAACCATGTATCCCATGAACCAAAAAGTGTGTTCGCCTTACTATACATAGGGACTGTCCAGACAACCTATCAGCGAATGTAAAAATACACCCATCACCACTGGTAGGAAGTCGCCACGTTATTAATATATGAATTTGAGTTATTGGTGCCAAAATTTTCCTAAAGTTATGAAACAAAAAATTTACTTACCCCTAACCCTGAGGGCTAATACCACACCAAGCGTAATAAACCAATTTTCTAAAAAAAAAAAATAATAATAAAAAAAAAACTACCTAAAAAGTTAAAATTGAATCAAAAATACATTTTCAATTTATTATTAATCCAATGGTGTTACCTGAATAAGGACATACACTCAAACTTGAGTATTCCATAAGAAGACTAATAATGTAGCATGGAGCACTATCCAAAGTTAATAAAAAATAAATAAAAATACAAAGCACCTTATTTTGAAATCGGAAGCAAAATTTCATGGTGAAAACTGGTAGGACCTATCTTCGTATAAAGCAACAATATAGCTATTCAAAAATTCACGAATATAACTAAAGGAAATATAGGTAGATGTCGTAAAGTAGATAAGAGGGAGGGACTGAAAAAATAGGGGAAGAAAAAACGAGCTGGTGGCGAATAATATGCGAAGCCCTGTGCATGAACTTCCTCGTAACGAAACACCTGCACAAAGGTAGCACTTGGCTGGCACATCTTCTCGAGAAGAGAAATTCGTGATTCAACCGAAAATATTTCCCACTATAGGTATTTCGATAAAACGAGCCAACGGGTAGCAGCCGTTTCGACATTTCCTGTTCCACCGTGAAAACAAAGAGAAAATTTTGTTAATAATAATAATTTTCTAGTTTCGGGATTTATTTAAAGCAACAACGAAATACGAAGTGAAAAAAATGCTATGCGAATGAGGCAGCAGACGAGAATAGACGTATAAGCTGAAATTACTCGAAATAATTAATGGGAGCATATTTCCACGAAGTGGAGACCATTTTTTGTAAACTTTGAATATTCAAGTAGAGAATCTATTTTCTCAGCAGTAAACATGTCATCTTGAATATGAAGATACCCATTGTCTTTCGTCAGTACCTATCTACACGTTAGACATGTTAATCCACTATTTACTCTTTCAGGGAGAACAGCCCAGGCATAATATATAACGATTAAAATTAAATGAGAGTATTTTTTAGATGCATTCATAAAAGTGGAATTCGTACTATTAATGTTGTTACTATTTTTCTGCCACCACATTATCCAGCAATAAGGAAATTTTTCCAGTAAAATGAAGAAACAAATGAAATAATTTCTTGATTTTCCCTCTCCTTTATCAAGAAACATCAAGATTTTTAGACGAGAAAAAATTACAAGGTTCGTCAACTCACATCAGGCGAATATAACATTTCAATCTTCGATCTAAAGGTGTCTCTGAATTCGAAGCGGGAAATCCTTGATTCAAATCTTCAATGTTTAAAGCTAAAACGGCGTAAGTATGACTCAGAAATTGCAAGTATGCACCGAATTGGCTGTTTATAAATTTGAGAATCATGAGAAATATTACTTCAACTTCTCTTGATTACGCAGCATACCTTATTTTTTAGCATACAAAAAAAGAAGCCAGCGGGTAAATAAGATTTTTCTAAAAAATGAGAAGAAAAAACAGCATATTTATTCGTATTTCTATGATAAATCAAAGATAACTCAAAAACTATCTTATCGATTCTTAAAAAAATTGAATAGAACCACCGTGAGATCACCTTCAATCATTTAGAAAAAAGGTCTATCATAATCGATGCTCAGGTTGAAAAGTGATGCTGGAACAAACTTTAAAAAAATATATGTATATACATTATGTATATAGGGACTGAATTAATGTAAGTTCCTCCTTTTTTTGAAGTTAGTTAAAAATCACGAACATCGTACCCGATTTTAGGTGAAACCCTTGGAAGACTCACACCTCAAATGGAATATACATATAAACCGATAGAAACAAATGTAGGTACAAAGGTTTCAGAAATCAGAGAGAATTAAGGGCTCATACAAGTACCTATAATAATATTCTTTGAGGAATTTTCCCCAGCAGTATTCTTAATTTCCGCTACGTAATGACAAGATAGTCTATATAAGTCTTTAAAACCACCTACTTTCACAAAATTCGTAGAAAAACTCACCTTTTGAAGAAACGATTTGAGTTATGTAAAGTCGAAAATAGTTGACTGTTCTTTTCGAAATCAGTCGTACCCAAGTTGTTGAAATTTGTGCGCAAAAATATCAAATACATTTTGTAAAAACCTACAAAATCAAGATGTACCGTAAAGAATGAACATCTATTTCATCCTGAAATGGAATTTGAAGCGAGTCGGTGAGTTGTGTGAATGAAAATTCTCGACAGACCACTCCATCCCTGTCAAATACTGCAAATGCTCGCCCAGTAACTCGAAGGTGGAAAATATTTGGAGCATTGGTATTTTCGTTGTAATTACTCAACATAAATGAACGATAAAGAAGAAGAAGAAGCATTATCGACCTTCGAGTCCGAATACTTTTGAAGTAACTATTCATCATTGTGAAAAAATATTGATAACAATTTTCAACCATAAAATAACACTATGTAAGCCAGTCATTTGTCAAGGTGGCACTACAAACGAAGTTCTAATTCTGGACAAGTTCTGTTGAAAGTTCTTTTTGAATTCAACCCGACGATTTTAATTCTATGTCAGTTCAAGCGAAGTGAAAAAAAAAAAACACAAAAAAATGTCTCAAACGGACATAGGTGGACCAAGGGGAGATAAGGGAGGTTAAGTACTTCCAGAACTGAAATTAACCTCCAAAAAATATTCCCGATCAAAAATTAAACTTGATGCTTGGGGCAGCCAAGGAGTAAATTACTTTTAAATCCTATCATTTTGATGATAATTAATAAAATTATTTCGGCCCAACTTTTTTCCCTTAATTTCCTATTTCTAGCTATACCCACCTAAACTTTCGTGGAAAAGTCGATTTATGTAAATAGAACAATCGACAGACTATTTTAAACAAAAAAGGAGATTATATGACACATGGCTACGTGATACAAACACAATTCATCATCGGAGGAGAAATTTTTCATTTAAACTTACCCGCGAAGTTGGGTTAGGAAATTCTGCGCTTTTTTGAGGAACAAGTTTTTAGTTTCGATTCCTACTCCCGGGCATCAAACAGCCTATTCGGAGAATAAGTTTAACACACTTTAAAACCGAACGGCCTGTCATTAAAGAATGTTAAAGCTTCCACTCGTTTTCTTTACAAACGTCGATAAAGAATGGGTATTACATGCGACCTACTGGATCGAACACGCAAAAATCAGGGGGCGCATCAAAGAGGGGCACGAATACAAGCTCCCTTTGTCTAAACACTGGGCTGTGGTCACTGCTTCTATGTTATTGTAGCGGATTTTCGTTGCGAAATGGGAGTGGATATTGTGCAAGATTGCGAAGATATGAAATTAGAATTAGAATTTGCCCCCTGCAATATCCTAGATCCGTCACGGCGAGAGGTTAGTCTATTTTCCTAATTTAGTGCCACCGTCCTCTGCCTGATCATATTATGTATTTTGGTACAATCCCACTGATCCAAGCGACAAGTATTTAAACCACTTTTACTCACAAATTAAACGGTGAATTTTCGTTCTTCGCCAACCTCGTCGGTGACCACCAAAAATTGGAGAACTGAGTCGCACCAATCGCGCGCTGGCACTGTTAACACGCCACCAGCACTGGAACTCTGTTCGATTAAAAGATGTTATTCACGAGAAAACCGAAACACATCACACGGGACCACAGCACCGCACACATTCACACCGCAAATCCGCACTCGACGAACTCACTTTATGTAATAATCGAGCAACAGGTAAACATTTTTTTTTTTTCATTTTAATCACGGAATATAACGCAGGAGAGGTAAAAAAAAAAAAAAAAGAGGAAGAAGTCTGGTTTTGAAGATGCCCTACGGCTATAGCTGTACCCAGATCTGTGACCTCACCACCTCATTTTTAGTCTCTACACTCTCTCACACCGTGCCCTCACTCTCGATCGCTCACTGTCTCTTTCTTCGTCTATTTCTGTCTCTCTTCTTCTGTTTCTTTCTGTTTTTTACTCTCCTCCTCGATGTGTGTAGAGTAAAAACCGATGAAGGAGTAAACTCGTGATGCTGAAACGCACTGTTTCTTCGTCTAATAACCCGTAAAAATCCGACCTGTTTCGGGTACCTACGAAGATACATCTGAAAAAGATCGTAGATGCAAATAAAAAAAGTAAAAATATTATGGTAGAGAGATATAAGAAAAAAAAAAGGACTAGCGTAGCAAGCCTCGCTAGAATAAGTAGGTGTTTAAGAAAAAAGTATTATGAATTTTGATGGTCACATTAATTGTCTATAAGTTCATATTATGCGTAAATGGTATGTTATGATTGTATGGAATTCGTTGACCGCTGACGAAATATCAGACAATGTAAAATTTAAAAGCATTATTTCTTGAAAAAATTAAAAATTAATTAAAATGCTTAAGTATGGTAAATAATCATATAATGTCAAATAAAATCAAAGAAATGCAATAATGTTATAAAATATAAAAATAAATAAAACATGACCGCAGATAATTTTTATAAAAATAAAATTTCATGCAAATTATTGTTGTGTGTGTTATCCCGGATTATAATAGACACACAAAATAAATACGTGTTTCAACAAAACAATATTTAATTGGATATGAACACGTCTCAATATATTATTCAGTAATTACTTCGTCATTATAAAATACTTATACTTAATCACTTCGCTATTCGAGGATACACGTATGTAATTATTATATAGTAATCTTAAACCTAATAGTGTCACACCACATCATAGGTGGACAACTAACTTGAGGTATATAGGCACACCAACAGACAAAAAGTTTGGAGATAGCAAGACTACTCAGAAACTCTTTAGAAAGGCAAGTGAAGTATTGGCGTAAATCGATTTACCAAGTGACTTCTTTTTGGACCTAGAAATGTTTATGTTTGCAAAAGTACCTATTGTACATTCCCAAATAGTGCTGACAGTTATGCTGATTAGCTGTACGTCTGCATAACTGTTGGCTCTATTAATTGGGTTATTGGTCAGAGGTAATGGTGAATATTTAGAAGAAATATTCGCCATTAATTGTTGCGGAGTATTTAGGTCAGCGAATATATTCGTCTGCCTAAATACGACGGAACAATTATATAAAAAAAAAAAAAAGGCTTTACGAAAGTACCGTCCGGTTGATCCGCACCAAAATTGGTAGTATGCTACAATAAAATATATTAAATAGGTATTTTTATTTTTCCAAAATTCCACATTTTATTATCAATTTAAAAACAAAAATAGCGATATGGGAAGGACCATCCGGCCAATCCATGCCAAAATTGGTACAGTACTACAACAAATTATAATAAATATTTATTCTGAATTTTGTGACTATTGGTGCAAAATTGAGCATTTTATAGCCAAAATAAAAATAAAAATGGTGGTACAGGAAGTATCTTCTGAATGATCCGCACCAAAATCAATAAATTTGGTCCTTGACTTAGTATAAATATTTTTTTATCCAATTTTGTGATTGTCGGATAAAAATTAAGACCTATACCATGAGAACAAGAAAATGAAATATACTACCTATATAACC
Organism: Ericerus pela; assembly: GCA_011428145.1. Taxonomy (NCBI): domain Eukaryota; kingdom Metazoa; phylum Arthropoda; class Insecta; order Hemiptera; family Coccidae; genus Ericerus; species Ericerus pela. Next base: position 801,467 of record WOFM01000553.1, read on the forward strand.
ATCTATTTATAGTATATGTATATGTACTGTAGGGCTCCTAGATTAACGCATGCACACTCTACATTCAACCTCATATCTGTTTGAGCCTAACTCAGTATATAAATTAGACCACACCTGGTGACAGGGCTAGAAACTTTTCATATTCCCATGCGTAGCACAAAAAAAAATTTTTTTTTGGTGTAAATTTTACACAGAACAAAGAAAATTTGATTTTTTTCAGATACAAACATATATTATAATATTAGGTTTATGGACATCTTATTTATGAAGTAACATATTCTTAGTTTTAGTTTCACTTAAACTAAATGTGCTTTTTTGGATGATTCAACATTTTTTTGTCTAGTAGAATCAGTAGGTAATTGTGTGCAAACATAATTATTTCCCATGTGTAGCGAAAACTACTTCGGAATTTCTCATGGTAAGAGATCGATACACATGCTACACAAAACTTTCCGGCCATGCCTGGTGAACCAAGTAGCACATGAACCAAAAAGTGTGTTTGCCCTACTATACGTAGGGACTGGCCCCACAACCTACCAGCAAGTGTACAAATACACCCGTCACCACTGGTAGGAAGTTACCACATATACATAATATATATTTACATGTAGTGACATAATTTTTTTTAAAAACGGGTATTGTGGCAAATTTTTGGTGAAGTGGCCTACTTTTTGGGTTGCCACATTGTAACCCTCCTTTTTCTCGAGAAATAAGACAGATAATCTTTTGATTTTGAAGGCTCATCATTTTGGATCTTGAATTGTATAAAATCGAATACTTACGACCTCTCAAGTTGATACTCCCTCTTCGGTCCCCAAATGTTTTAGACCATATTTCAGCGTGGATTTTGTGATTTTCTCAGATAAGGGTTGATTCGACTGAAAAATTTATTTTCAGCAAAAAGTTTTCTCATATAATTTTCTACAAATATAATGATTTACGTTATTTTCACAGGCCCAATAGTTTTTGAGCTGTAATCAGTAGAACATTTTACCGTACAATATTTTGCTTTTAGGAGACTGTCAAGGGAGGACCATCAACTTTATGGGCAGAAAATGTTTTGTTTCATGACGTACAATACCAGACACACAAATTCTACACAATACTTTCTCTAAGTTTTTTGAAAAAAAATTTTTTTTCAATTCAACAGGTAATATGGTGACCTAGAGGTGAAAAAAGTAGTCTGCGCTGAATGGAAAAATATCAACAATAGAAAAAAAAGGGGCACGATATACTCCCATTCTGACATAGATAAACAAACATACCCAGTAAAAAAATAAAAAATAAAAAGTACGCCACTTTACCTTTTAATTTTTACATATATATGAATTTGAGTTATTGGTGCAAAAATGTTCTTGAGGTCATGAAACAAAAAACGTACTCACCCCAAACCCTTGGGGCTAATACCGCATAAAGCGTACGTAATAAGTAGATTTTTTAAAGAAACCTACTTAAAAAAAAACTGTGACACCAACATCATGACTTCTCAGCAACGTAGGTACGTACTTACATGGAAATTGGTGGACACAAAAATCGGCGGCTCCATGTATAATATTCTTTTATGACGTGTTTTTAAATAAGTACATATTTTTCTTCATTTCCTCTTTCTTCCTAATGAATGGTAAAGTCTGTGTAACACTGACCCGAGAAAGTTTTCACCTCGCTTGTTTTTCTTTCTTTCTTTCTTTCTTCAACTTTCATTACCTTTGTTTGTGTGTTCGCTAAATGGACAACATTCTTATACACGAACGAAAATTCTGTCGTGCACTGAACCTGGTATATTTTTATAATCCCGAAAAAATGATTTAAGTTTTGAAAAAGAAAAAAATCGTGCATTACAACGAATTATTATTGAAAACATACCATGTGGATGCGAAAAAATAACTGAATTTCATTAGCCTAATTCTTTCAATTCTCCGCATTCTGCAGCAAATTTTCTCTGGCGTCCTCAAACACTCCATAATATTATACTGCGGTTATTTTCAAAAAACTTATAATATGTCAATTTTTAAGAGTTTTGAGTTAAGCATAAACCAATTCTAGAAACTGGCTAAAGATTGGATATCTCATATGATCGTTCTCCACCATAAAATTTGTTCTAGAAAAGGCATAATATGTCCACAGAAGTACTTAACAGTCAACCAAAAACTGGTAAATACTAAAACAACTTTATACGTCATTGATTTCGGATTAACTGCATGTTACTTTTTGCCAAAACATTATAAATATGTCATTCCGAAACATGATAATATTATGGCGTGGTAATTTTTTTCAAAAAATATGATAAGTCACCAGCCAAAACTTGATATGACATGAAATCTTTCCCCTCACCCTTCATTTTACAACCATCTACCCATAATTTCCAGTTGCATTCATGATTAACTGAAACTAGACCCCTCAAAAAACAGTTCCACTATTTCTTACAGAAATTTGGTTAATTTCCTGAACTTACACTTACCGGTAAACTTCCTTTTTGATAAAAAGAGACTTATCAGCTTTTTGAAAATATCCACTTTTATTCAGTTTACATTATTCATCAAAAACAATTTTTCAACTTATAAGTACAGTACATCCTCTATACTTAACAATAACTTCAATTCAAATTTTTGAACTACAAATTACCTTTAGCAGCCTTCAGTCTTATTCATTGTGACTAAAGAATTTTATTTCAATTCTTTATTTAATTTTTCTCCAATGTGGAGCCTAAATAAAGCTGACAGGCTGCCTTCTTTGTGATTTTCTTGAATTTAATTTCCTTTCCCTAAAGATTACATATTTCATTTTTCCGTGGAGTTAGGTGCGTTTCTCTTTTCATAACTCAAGGAAAAACTCAAATTCATGTAAATATATAATATTACAAGCCCTGGGACGCCGCTTCGTAGTGCTTTGGTTTATGCCAACCTAGAATCCTAGAATATTTGCTGGCAAGTTGAGTAACACTGTACGATTCATTGTTTCGGTATAAGCAACATTGTTTTGTTTTTATTTTCCCTATATAAAATTCCTCATTTCATACCCATAGCTGCACGGTACTGGTATTTTTGATATTATTTTTGCTATAAAATGCTTAATTTTAAACTAATAATTATGAAATTTCCAAAAAAAAGTTTACCATAATTTATTGAAACCTGTTGTCAATTCTGACACGGATCGACTGAAAGGTACTTTCAAAAAGTCCATTTTTGTTTCAGTGTGGAATTTGGTATACTTGAGAAGTTTCCATTATTTTTGCAAAGAAATGTGAATTTACTTCTGAATATTTTTTGATGAAATTCAAATATGACAATTTCACAAAACTTGAAAGTTAATTAATAAAAATAAAATTTACTTAAGTATGCCACAATGACTTAATAGTTTGTTCCTCAATTATTGCTAAGTATCACTAAAAATTTAAAATTTTCGAAGAACCGCAGCTGACTGAAATTCAAAAATTTATATTTTTTACCTATTAAATAATTTTTTTGAACCAAAATCCTTTTTCTCAGTATCCATGAAATTTGATAACATCGGAGGGACTTATATTCATTCAAACACGCAATATCGTTACTCATTTAACAAACATAAAAAAAAAATGACAATCACTCATCATTATATTTTACAAAATATTCAAAATAGTATCGGTTATGACCTAACGTTATAAATGCACAACCGCAACACTTTTAGAAAATTTCATAATCTCAAAATTTAGATCTCTGTTGCTCCTTCGAGTTCGAATGTTATGCAACTTATTGTGAACATCACAATTTGCATCGAAAAACAATTTGAATAAGCTCAGTTTAATCAAGAGTGGGCAGGATTCGTGAAAAAAACGGGATACAAATCCTTTTTTGGGGGCTGGAAAGGATTCGCGATTCGTGATACAAATCACTTTTAAAAAAGCAATGTGATTCGTGAATCGTGATTCAAATTACATTAGGAAACAGAAGATTCGTGAATGGAATCATTTTATTTATAAACAGCGGAATAATGAATCACGAATCAAATTCCGCTGATCAAGGAAATTCCCGGAAATTTGGTAATTGTTGAAAAAAAAAATTCATAAATTTCATCCCTGTAAAATTGAACAGCTTCTTCAAAGAACTTTTACCTTTAAGTTTCCTAAATAAAACAGTTTTTTATCACAAAGTACTGGAATGTTCCAAACTTTTTTCCCACATCAAGTTCAAACAGAAATCAGGGCCGGCCGCAGGATTTCCTCAGAGGGAGTTTTTTTGTTTTTTGCTACCTAAGAGTAAATTGAAATTTTTATTTTATTTTATGAGCGCGCCTTGGGATTTTTTTAAAAGATTTCCCTTTCAGATGTGGACCTCCTCCTCGTAATACAAATTATTCAAAAAAGTTTGAAAATGAAAATTGAACAAGTTAATTTGAAATTAAAAGTTTTATACATTTTTTAAAATAATAAACGACCAGGTTTTTCTGAAAACAAATGCAATGTTGGTTGAATTGAAGTGGAAGACCTGGTGTGGTTGCATTATTCATAATTAAAAACAATACGTAAGATTACTTAGTAGATATACTAATTTTCATTACTTTTTTTTTTTGGGGGGGGGGGTCATGGGCGGTTGAACCTCCAAAACTCCTTCATACGGCCAGCTTTGAACAGAATTATTTAGCGTTCCGCTTGAGACTTTGAGGATTCATGATTCGTAGAAAAACGATTCGTGCCAATCACTTTTAATCTTTGGACTCAAAGTATTCATGATTTGTGATTCGAATCATTTTTTTGAGGATTCTACCCCGTCTTGGTCTAATGCACCCAAGTTACGAAACTTGGACTTTCCGATTATTTCTTTCGGTCAACGAACCGAACACGAGATGGAAAAATAATTTTTCTTGGCCTATAGCTAAGTAACGTATTATCCGCAATTAAAATATTATTTTGTGTCTCGGAACCTATAGGTACGACACTTGAACGAGTGAACAATACACTTTTAGCCATATATTGGCGCTAAACGAGGATGGCAGTGTGTGTGTATACAAAACAGTAGTTATTCAACTAGTATAGGTATATCGTCGACCGCAACAAACCCCAAGACAATATATTTACAATTTACTCCCCCTGTCCGCCACCAGCATAAAACAATGCCGATTTTTAATTTTCTCTCTGTTGCACTGCCTCGAAAACCATCAGCAAACAAAAAGCAGATTTTCATATACCTATACGTAATCATCGAAAATGCGGAAATAATGAAGCGGACTGATTTACAAGCGTACATACAGTGTTTTGATTTTTGAATCACAACCTACGTAAATATAGAGAAAGAACGAGAAGCAGAGTAAAAGGGAGCAGAAGGAGAGCAAAAAAAGAAAAAAAGAAAAAAAAAAGGCCCGCAGTGACAGGTGTTGTCGTGCGCGTATTATATGAGTGTGTGTTAGTTGGTGTTAAGAATGATGTAGGTTTTTTTTTTTTTTTTTTTCCCTAAAATATTAGTAATTGCGAGTTTAAACGAGATGGTGGTACGAAGGGTACGAAAACTACCCTCAGCCACTATATACACCAGTGAACCGAGACAATGGGGGTGCTTTTACGATTTTGGCAGTACTCGCGTCGTCTCGCGTCACCGCCCATAAAATGCACAAAGCTTTCTTTCATTTACTCTTTAGCTTTCTCTCTCGTTCTCTCTCTCACACACACACACACACACATATATATATATATATACTCTCTCTCGCTCTCTCTCTTTCTCTCACTATCTCTTTCTCTCTTTCGAACCCCTCTCTCACTCGTTCATTCAGTTTCTTTCTCTTGTATTCCATATGTGCCCCCTCGTCACACCCGTCGCCTGTTGAAACATTTGGGCTGTCGTTATCGTTACAATTTAAAAACCTTTATTTTATTTTTTATTTTTTTCTTCTCCTTTTTTTCATCTGGTTCAAAAGAGCGAGATTATGGTGCACTGTACGTCGGAGAGTGCAATTTTGGGCATCGACGATGCAGATAGCATTGTGTACGTTGGTTTGTTCTTATCTGCTCGTCAACGGGGTAGCGAATCTAACAATTTTCGCATTACCTTTTCATTTGCAGTCGATATTTGATTCTCTTTTGTGCCGAGTGGGGGAGAACCGACGATATTGTGATTTTGCCCGTGCAAAAAATACACGTAACATAATATAGGTATCTACTTCTGCAACGCCCAAGAAGAACATATATTATAATATTGTGGATTGGTATTAAGAGTGCGCTGAAAAAATTGACGTCGTACGTTTGCAAAAAGGAAAACACAAAGTTACAGTGTTGAGTAATACGTGCAACATAATCGTAGAGTCTAATTTCTATGCCTTTTGCAGGTGAAAAAATTATATTTCACAATGGCCGCGAAACGTAAATTAATAATACATATATATTCTATAAAAAGATTGCGTACATAGACGAGTTAAAAATAATTAATACTTAGTTGAAAATGGTCATATAGCTGCATCCTTTCTCAAACTTGGCCGTTATCTGACCAAGAGATTTTTACTGAGAACGGAAATGTACTTTGTGAAACTGCATTATATGCGAATTCAATTGAAACATAAAATTCGATGCCTGCAGTTCAGCTCTCCGTAAATAAAAGAAACCAAAAGATTTTAATCAAAAAAAGAAAAAAAAAAAAAACAAGTCGTAATCTATAATTTCGTATTTTTCTTTTTGGTTCATCAAATCTCCGCCATGTTGAACGAGTATATCGTTTTCATTGTTTGAATTTACAAATCATATCAAGTCCCCTTTCCCCCTCACGGAAATGTAAATTCTAAAACCGGCTAAAAAATCCACACTAGTAAATATAGGCCTGTTTGATTTCAGTTTTCTCTTATATTTTCGATTCTTTGACGATTGTCGGAAGTTTTGTTTACACACTGATTGGGAGGGAGAGAGTGAGAGAATTAAAGTTAATTACAGAAAAACGCGTTTTTAAAAGATAGGTAAGCTTTTATTTATTGTTTTTTAACTTTAGCTTCATGCGAAATAAATATTATTTCGTTGCGGAAGGTTGGCTACAGTATTGATATATTTTAAAATCGCAGTAGTGAGTATAATAAAAGCTTATAATTAAAAAATGACAAACTTTCTCATACAAAATGCGTTCGTTCTTCACAAAATATTATGAGATGATGCATATTACACCCGAGGCATATTACTGGTGTTATATGACAAAATAAATGGGTAATAAAACTTTTTTGCAACACCCAACCGAAAAATACGTTTTTTGTAGTACATGTCACAAAATGCGAAATTGGGTAAAATTTTTTATATAGGGAACGCATGTCAATAGCAGGAGCAAAACAAGTATTTGGTGTTGGAGGGGTGAGAGAAATATGCATTTCATTTGGTTCCAAAAAAACAAATTTTTGCCCTTTTTTGGGGGGTTAGGTGTTACGAAAAATAGTGTGTGACACGCATGCGAAGTGGGTGATTGATACTCGAGTGATTTTCAGCATTCATATCAAAATCACATACTTTTTATGCTTGTATCACAGATAACAATTTAAAAAATAAATAAAATCGTCTTAAAAAAAAAAAAAAAAGATAAGCCTAGATTAAAAAAATTAGCTAAAAGAGCACTAAAAAGTAAAAATTATTTCTGTGGATGTTAATATAACACTGTCTTTTCTTGATCGAGTCCTTTTTTTGCAAGTCGGTCAAGAAATAAAATAGCGGAATTTCGAGGGTATTTTTTTTTAAATCTGTGAAAACATCTACTTTCTAAATGCCTCATGTAGCGTCAGAAAAAATAGAGAACAATGTGCCCTTTCCCAACAAAAGTAATCAAATTTTAGAAAATGTTGATGATTATGACAAACATAATATTAGTATTTTAGTAATTGTTTACTTCCAAAAGCTACTTTGTATCGTCTGCAACGATTTATACTCTGCTCATTACGAGAGAGTGCCCAAAAATTAGGACGCATAGGTTGTAGTCTGTTCCCAAGTTTTCAAATTTTTAAGTATAGGGAGAAAACCATACTATACTTTGCCATAAAATTCTGCAGATATAGAAATATTTTACCAACAGAATCTCCGGGGAAACTAATTATTTGAACAATTAATATGCATTAAAATAAACTTTTCAACGACATTATTGGAGAAAAACTAACGGATTTTTTATTTTTTTTATTTTTTTAAATATAAAGCAGTAGGTATTTAGCAGGTCTTCAATGAATTATACACATTCGAGTAGCCTACTCGCATGTATCGAATTCAGGTTTCATTTTCAAACGTGAACTATTTTTAAAGTGATAGGTAATAAAATGAAGTGTTCAGAATCTTCAAAGTATGTGGAGCGTTGGCGATAGTATAGGAGAAACTCGTCCTCTCGAAACTGACAGATGAAAAAAAAACGAACAAACTTCCATTTCGACCTGACTTACGAATTTTCCAAAAGAATTCTACCCACTCTCAATCCAAAAATTTTCCAAAAAAACGTCAAACTTCCAAAAATGGCCCACAATATTCATCAAAAAATCGTACTCACGAGGTAAATATATTCGATTTGATCTGCCTTTTCGATTGCAAGCACACGATATAAGATTATGCTGTAGTACCAGAAAACAATAGACCTATAGGCTACACTCTACAGCAGTATACTAACCAATAAATTGTAACCTAACCTCCAACAATGAACAAGGTCTCGCCATTCTACGCTGGTCTATGGTATACTTATATTGAAATTAGGTCACAACATAGTAGCGTTGAAAGATCGTACCCACACCTTCGCCGACCACCGTTCGGTCGATAAATAGAATGTAAAAAACTGAATATCGTCTCATACTTCATATTTTTAAAATCATAAAAATAAAGCTCATCAAAATATTTTTTATGTCCACCCTCACTATTGGTCTCTTTTACACAGTGGCGTATTCCAGGATTTTTCTGAAGGGGAGCCAAATCCAAATTTCAATTTTTTTTCCTCAAATTGTCTGCACTGACATTTCTCACTCTCTCTCCATCTCTCACCCCACAATTCAAATGTTTTGTAAACTCTACTCGTGTAGATATCCCCAATTTTTCGCTATACTTCCACAAAAAAAAATATCATCATATAAAAAATTTATTCTGTGAAATTTTAGGATTTTTGCTGGAGCTCTGTACAAGTGCACTAGCTGTAGTTGCTTCTTTGGTAACAACAGTTATGTGATTTTTTAGTTCGGTGACATTTCCTTGAAGTGCGAAAACCCAAAAAATTGAAAAACTCAGGTGGAACAATTCTTTCAACAAGAAAGGCAGAGAATGCGATACAAAACACACACTCATCTTACGAAGTGAACTTTTCAAACCAATTTAGTCACCACTCAAGTCAGGAAATTTGGTACATTTTGGGAAAAAATTTTTCAGTTATAACTGGTAGACAGAACACCACTATAGTTACGCCATTTTCACACAGAAATTAAGGCCACACGTTTCCAAATCAAATAGCCGGTTTTAAAAAAGTGGAAAAAGTGCCGCGTTCTTTTGGCCACATCAAACAGACCTAATAATGAATGACAGCGATAAACAGTTCATGTTTATTGTTCATAATTCATATGACATGTTTTTATTAAATTTTTATTTTTGTAGTTGGGTAGCGGTTCCTAACCTGTGGTCTACAGACCTCCAGAATGTTCGCAACCAGCTATTGTTCTGAAAAAATTGCTTTATTCATGTGAAAATGTTCCATATTTGCTAATTAAGTGAGAGGTCCACAAATTTATAGTCTCTTTGCTAAGGGGTGTCAGAGTGAAAAAGGTTGGGAACTGCTGGTGTGGGGTAATGATATATATTCAAAATTTGATTTTCACTCCACTCTTTTTCCTCATTTTCCTATATTTTCTTGGATTTCTTCTGACATTTGAAATTAGCAGGAAAATTTCTGAAATTTTGATACAAAACTATCGAAATTTTCTCAGTTTTATAACCCATATGTTCTCAAACTGTACCAGCCCTAACACTGCGACTGAATAACTGAGCTGCAGGGTACAGTTCATCTATGTAGATGAACTAAGTATGAGTGTGAGAACGACCATACCTTGCTCTATACAAAATACATTCACAAATTATTGTGGTAGTGAGATGGTCATGCGGTCAAATCCACCTCTTTATCTGGCAAATATGTAGGTCCCAGGTTTGATTCCCTGAACTGACAAAACCTACATTTGGTGATCCTTGATGTGTGCTGGACATGCATGCACCATAGGGGTGCATGGTGGAACCCACAACTCTCCTTCCTATCTCAAGTCTGCAATAGATAGCACTCTATATAGTGGAAATAAAACCCATATAGATAGAGTAAGCCTGTATGTACAGGTCTACGAGGTGTTTCTGGCTCTCCCCAACCTCCCACAGCATCTAATGTCATTCCACTCGTGTTGAGTCTCTTTAGGGGGAAGTTTATGGGAACTGCCATACCCTGTTCTATACAAAATACATTCGCCAGTTATTGTCTGCGATGAGATGTCTGTGTGATTAAGTTCACTGCTTTTAGCTGGTAAATATGTGGATTTCAGGTTCGATTCCCTGAACCGACAAAACCTACAATGAGCTAAATTATTTGTTTTTCATGATACCCAAATTTATCAATTTTTTTTTGTAATTATTTAAAATTAAATTATTAAAATCATTAACAATTAGTTTGAGATGAACATATTTGAAAATACGTTTAAAACGGTGATGCTCTTAAATTAGTATAAAAACTCAACACACTCTCCTTTCCGGGAGAGTTCACCGGAACATAATACTATGAAAATCAAAATAAGAAACTAATTAATTGTATTGTGTTCAAGAAATGGGTGGTAAAAGTACAAAAAATGACAAATTTAATGGGGCAAAATCAAATGGCTGAATAATCAGCCAAAGGTAACATTTTGGAGGATGAAGGTAACATTTTTGAGGATACTGTATAAATCAAGATAACTTACTGATGGCACATCTACATGAATTACTGAGACGAGAACATGTAGAACCCAAAACTGACCAACTCTATAACATGGATGTAATTTTTATTTTTTGAGTTAAGGGTGGCCATGGCTCCTCAGGCCTCACTTAGATCCACCGCTGCTTTTGTATATAGTTACTTCCATAATAATTTATTGAACAAATATCCCCTAATACAGGCTTCATGTATCTAGCACTGTCTCATCGAGCATAGTTTTCGTCTAGTAAACATGAAATAGTGCACTCGTACACACGAACGTCTTTGTTTTCTCTTCTTTTTTTTTTATGGATATTCCGTTCATTGCGTTCCAGTTCTTGGAGGAAACCAGTTTCAAAATGATAAGATTCATCGGCGTGAACTTTATCGAAAACGGTTATAAACAGTACTCCTGGATGCACGGACTATTTGTATTTGTACTCGTATTAGCTTCATATACAAACGTGCATACTGCATACATAGGTAATTAGGATATATTTCATTCACAGATCCGTTATAACTGCGAGTAAATCGTAAAATTACGTCAGCAAATTACCTCCGGTTTTTTTTTTTTCTTCCATTTACGAATTGAAATGAAAATAGGCGTAATATAACCATTTTAAGTGCTTCATTAACCCGGAAGATACCTACATTCATACTCTTCGATAATTGTAAAGGATATGACGACGCCGAAGATATTTGGTAGTTGCTGCGCAATTAAATGCGAATTATTCGAAATTTACGTGGATAATACAAACGCAGACGAATAAAATCGACGTAGGTAAGTATACCTAATATGTGTATTTGTTCCAGTAGCATTTTTCAAATTTCTCGCAAAAATTCATTAGAACCTACACAGGCACGGTCTTAATTCTCGAATAACAGATTCAGTTCCTGCAGCAGAGTAACTGTACCATCTGCCATAATGGCTAAACATTGTCATCTGCAATAACATTTAATCTGTCTAATCAGGCATGATATAAAACGTCATAAAAAAAAGTAATAAAGAAAAAAACTCCAGAGCAGCTGCTGTTCCTCTAGAAAATGTAGGTTTTCAAAAACCAGCCAATTACAACCAATGGCGGATCCACAGAGGGAGCAACAGAGGTCACTGCCACACTGTGCATATAAACTGATATTGGATAAAATTGTCCTTTTGGGAACGGACAAGGGATAGGGAACTGGGTGTAGTGGATAATGAAAATTTAATAAATGGAACTTTATTTTTCACCCTGCCACTTGGGCTAATCTAGGATGTTCCAGTGACTACACTCAAAGTTGAAAAGAAGCTAATATATAGACGCAGTAAATATTATGACTACCAAAATTTTATAAGTAGTTATTAATTGAGAATTACTCATTTTAAATCCCAAAACTGGAATAAACTCAAACATACCCAAAGTACCATCCAGCTGATTGGCACTAAAATTAGTCGGTACCTAGCACGTTAGAATATCTTGATCATCACTTTAATAAACATAAGTCGTTAATTATTTTCCCGATATTATTTTGACAATTATTCCCTTGATGGGCATGTGCCACTACCAACACAGCCATCAACAGACCCAAAAAAAATATTCAGTGTCTTCTCGAAAACAACAAAGTCTACAATGTTACCAGAAATTCAGAGATGACACATGCTAAAGTGCCATAGAGCGCGTTTCAGGGCTTATATTAAATAATTTTATACAATACATGGTCAGAAAGGCGATGTTTACTCTGGTGTTTTACCAGTGAAAAATAGCTTCTATCATTGATGAATGTAATCTCGATGTAAATGAACACACCTCTATGTAAAAATGTGAAACATCTTTTTACAATGAAGCACATTCACTTTTCATCGAAGTAGAGATTACAAGTTCTAAATGAAACATTAAATATGCCAAAATGAGGAGGTTGATATTTTGTTCAGTTTTTTATAATTTTTGTAAAAGACTTATCATTTTGATAAAATTTTAATGTTTCGTAACTTTCTAATCATTAATTATATAAAGCATCTTCCTCAACCTCTCATGTCTAGGGCATTGCTCACTCACTATGCTCATTTTGCAAACTTTCCACACATATAATACTCACTTTTGAACCTTGGTGAATAATACACTATTAAGAAATTAGGCGTTTTGGAGACATAAAATCTTCAAAATAGGAACAAAAATGGACATGCTGAAAGTATCATCCACTGGTCATTGAATTAATACTAATGTCCAAACAGCATTTGAACATTTTGTGACTATTAGACTAACATTTCTAACTGTACCATGATAAGCAAGAAAATCTATTATGTGGCATACCTGAACTGGTAGACTTAAGAACTTTTCATTTTCTCACTAATCCTTCTCATTTCCTCTTTTTACACGCTTTTATTCTACTCACTCAATTGCTTGAAGTGCTCCGGATGACCAAAGTCAGCGCTGCTTTCACGTGTTATGACACACGCACACATATCCATTTTTATCAGTTGTTTTTTTCAATTTTTGTTTAAGTCTGTATAAGAAAAAAAAAGTGAGAAATTTTATTTTCTCTTTCGCCGTTATTTTCTTCTTCAAATTATAAAAGCTTATTTTTTTAAAACTTGTTTTTAACATAACTTATTAGTTCCTCTACTTTTTTTCACTGCTTCAGGATTCCATTTCCTATTCATACACAATTACACGTCTCTTTTTGGTTCCTCTATTTTTTATCATGCCTTGTTAGTTCTTCAAGTTTTCTTACACCTCTTTTTTATCAATAAATACTTCAATTCCTATTTATTATTTATTTTTATTATTTTTTCCAAGTTGAATTTATTTTATAAAATTTTTCATCTCAACCAGGATTTGAGGCCTGCGTCTCTCTGTGTTGCAGTTTATCACCCTAGCAACTCCACCACGAGTGCCATATTTCTTGCGATAGTAGGTTTTGTTCGAGTGCTTTCAGTCGATTGTAAGTTTACAGTTTTTACTGTAACTGTATTCTGCATATATTACAGATAACTGAAAGAAGCACTCAAACAATTTTCTGTAAAGATGATGACATAAATTTTGTAATGGCCCAATACCTTTAACGTAATTTCTTTCAACTTAACAAAGACTTCATTCAAAACTAAAATTGGGTTGTATCTTTACGCATTATAAGCCACAGTTGTCAAATTAGAATTAAAATATTGGAAATTTGAAATATCAATAAGCACTATTATTTGTTTTCATTTTCACCCAAGTATTTGAACAAAAATTCAGCGATATCATGAAAACCATACAAACAATTGAGCTGAAATTAGTCTGAGATATCAAGATACCTTAGTTTCAGGTTCTCTGAAAATTTAGCAACAGTCATACATTCGGTTCTGGAGATATTGCAGGAATTCCCAAACTAGACTAAATTCATATCAACTGAATAAGTACAGAATCCCAACTAAATTTCAGCGATAACTTGAGAAAAAACTAACGATTTCAGCCAAATTTTCACAGAATCTTCACCTGATATAACTTGATGTCTCCACAAAATTTCAACTCTCTACAATAAATGGTTGTCTCGCAATTGCTCTCCATAACACTAATTGTATTGAAGGAATATAACTGTTTCATAGCATGTGATAATAAATTAACGAATTCTTAATTTATCTGGAATTTCTTCAAAAAATATTATTATTGTCATGAAATGAAAATACATTACATGCAAGAGTAAAAACTCAAAATGAATGAACAAACATCTAGAAAAAATTTGTAAAATGTTTTGATAACACTTGATAAGATTCCATTTCTTCAATATATGGCCACGACTGTAAATCTGTAAAGTTTACAGTACCTTCGGAGCAACTGTAATTCAAAATACAGATTTTGAAAATTGTAAAATAAAGAAAAAGTACTGAAACGCATTTCTGCACTTCTTGTTGCAGATTTTACAGATTACTTTAAAAATTACCAGTGCTCAAACGAAGCTAATGTTAGTTTACCCTTATATAATTATGTTGTCAATGAATATTTTTTTCACCCATCTTTCACTACAGAGAAACTTTTTTTTTTCTCAAATATCTCAAAACCAGCATTCTCTACACTTGTTATAAAAAATATAATGTAGTATAAATGATAGCTAGTGGGCTATTTTAACTCATGTGAAGCTTGTAAAACTCTGTACACTTGGTAAAAATATAACCCAGTTTATACACTTGTAGCACGCAATATTTTATTATTTATTGTATATTTTAATAGGCACAATCTGAATTTTGAATACATTTCTGGAATTGAAAAACAAAAATTTGAAGCAAAGGAATAATGGGAAGTAATGGGCACCAAATAAAAGACTCCACAACTTGAAACAATATCCTTGGTGGTCAAAGCAAGCTCATTTATCAGAAAATTTTACAATTTAATCTATTTTTTGTATTACAGAACCAAAAAATATGTTTTTTTAATGCCTCTTAACTGAACAAAAAGTAGCAAATTTTAGTACTACGGAAAAAATATGGTTGGGCGCATATATACTTTCGAGTTGACTTTCTCACCGACTCAATCACATTCTTTCATGGATAGACTAGTTTCTCAGTTTTTGTTTTTTCTAAAGTAAAATTATTAAGTCAATAATTATTTTGTTTTAGAAAAAACTTTTAGTTATTTTTCTAGGGTTGGAGGGGGGAGAAAGCTGCAAATATTATTTGGTTTTAAAAAATTATTTTTTTATTTTTTTTTTTTTAAGGGAGCTTGGTGTAGAAAAAAATAATGTGTGACACGTGTGCAAAGTAAGTGACTGATACCCATGTGATTTGCAGTAGATCATATGAAAATCACATATTTTTTGCGCTTAATTATATTACAAATAAATAAGTTTAGGTTAAAAACTTTGGCTATATAGTATTGGACCAGTACCTAAAAAAAAATGATATCTGGTTAGACATGCCGGCGCTTAATAGGCAACCAGAGCATACTTTTTGACGTACTTTGTTTTGTGTTTATGCTATCCTTGTGAATTTACGTAATGTCTTTATCAGATGTATTCTAAGTTGATGAACTCAAGAAAAACGTTGAAAACACGCATAAAATACGCTAGGGTTGCCTAATTTTTCGCCGGCATGTCTTGACATTAAAAAGTACATTGGTCTTATGGCGATTTACTAGTCCAGTGCTATATCTATAGTCAAAGGTTAAAAACGAATTTTTAAAAGATAAGCTTTTATTTATTTTTTTTGGCTTTAACTTCATGCGAAATAAACATTATTTTGTTGCGGAAGGTTGGCTGCAGTATTGGTATATTTTAAAATCGCATTAGTGAATAGAATAAATACTTATAATAACTATTTTAATACAGCCTACCAGGATACTTTAATATTTCAGTGTAGCCTATTGTATAGTAAGTATGAAGAAACCAGTCTGTTAAAACTTCACTCCAAAACAGTCACTTCATTTTTTACATTTTCGTTCAAAAATATTACTTTCAGAATTTCAGATGCCCGTACAACCATAGATTTTTCAAACAGGCATTATGGGGTCACTGAACCTTTTATTTTTGAAAATAAACCAGCCACAATAATTTATTTGCACGACATACATCGAGGAAATTTAGTTTTTAGAAGTGCGTTAAGAAAAACAAAAAAAAAACGCTGTACTCTAAGTGAACCGCACTTACGAATATTTTTAGAATACCCACAGAACCCGAAAAACCTCGAACGTCCCGCAAGTTCAATAAACTCAACAAAGAATTGCAGCCATCGATAGATTTTCAACATGAAGACAAAAAGGGGAACTTATTATGATGAAAAGCTGGTAAGTATTGAGATGTTAATACGAAAAGCATGATTCACGCCACGTCTATTCCGGTTAGGTTTATTTTTTCGCGTCGCTTATTTTGTAATACATTACGTCGGCCATCAGTAATGGGCAATGAGGAAGATTTTTTTTAGGTAACACATACATTTATTCCCGTCTTTCACGTATATAAATGGCTGATGAGTTGTAGTGGGAAGCTTATCGGGTGCAAAGGAAATGTTTGAACATAGAAATATAAATGCTAAAAGATTCAGGCCCATATTCACAAACGTCACTTTAATCTCCCTTCACTTAAATTTCACTTAAAAAAACTTTTTTGAACAATTTCGTATTTAAAAATGTGGGAACATTGTATCTCTTATGAGAGTTCCAATGTAAAAATCAAATGTTACCACACTCTTAAATGCTAAATTGTGCTAAAAGTCGAAAATTGAAGTAAAATCACCCACTTCAAAACCCCCAGAAATCTTGGACGTGTTTTCTGATATATTTTTTGGTTCCTTTTCCTCAAACAACTCATTCTAATGTCACTGCCAACTGATACCATCCTAAAGTCCGCCACCTCCCAATATGCCCGGAAAACTGCTGAGTCTTTACAAACTCAGCAGAAGACCGAGCAGATGACAGAGCTGGACCGGATAAAGGAGGAGCTGCTCATGGACACAGCTCCTCCCGTAGACAAAGTCCTAGCGGAGATGACGACTCCACTTCCCCCGATAGTCTCTCCTCCCCAGTCACCAACGGAATCAACCCCGATTCCGGAGTCCCCGAGATCGGAGCCGAAACCTGTAGAGACCAGGGAGCCAATGAAGTTCCACTTCACGGCTGAGCGGGCAGCAAACAAAAAGGCGAAGATGGCTGCCTTAGCATCAGAGACGTCAAACTCCCTGATGCTGAGAAAGCCACTCTTCAAGCAATGGCTGCCCCCTCACTCCCACCACCACCTGTATGCCTATACAAAAAATCATCCACCTAGGTGTAGGGGAGAAGACAGCCGCACCCAATACCAGGTGCGCGCCGATGCAAGATGACAGTCATATGAGTGCGTCGGTGCTGCAGTTGGAAGCGCACTGGCTAAGTGGGAGGCAGACCAGAAGAGGCACTCATAAACCCGCACATCCCCCCAGGCCTTGCACATTTTAGGTCATTTTTGCAGCACAAAACCTGGGGGGAGTAGCTGTGGGGACTCACTGGTATGAGGTAAAGGGGCTCGGACCCCTCAACAATAGTTGCCGCCCCAAAGGGCAGGCAAATAATCGTCCTTGTGACGTTAAACTACACAAAATACGTTCGATTGTAATTACCTGCAAGTACATGCAGGTAATGTACGAGTACCAAATCGTGACATCACTAAACAATGTCACAATCCATACACAAACTGGCCAGCCATCTCTTATCATGATAGGGGATGATGCGACCTGGCCACCCTCACCAACGTACGTATTATCTTACATACGTGTGTTTGTGTGCGTGCAAATAAGCCGTATATAAACCACCTGAACCGGCTATAAAATCGCCAGTGTTTGCCTTGGTTTTGGCTTACCCGTACTTGTGTACGAAGTGGCTGAACACGCTTAAATTCTGTTGAATTTCCTTCTGGCGAGAATATCTCTCACGTCAAGGTATTCCACAAGTCATTTTTAAATGAAGTTTAAGTGGAGAGAGGTTAAAGTGATGTTTATGAATATGGGCCTCAGTACGTAGCGATGGTCATCAGGATTGGGCACAAATCCACTAAAAATGGATTCGAATACGATTCAGCGAATCCACGTTTTTTGGGGAATTCGAATATAATTCATTTATTATCACTTTTTTTTTTTTGATTCAAATCCGGATTCGAATCTATAAATCCGATTGTTCAGCTCATTGCGTATTTTTTTTATTGCAGTGATCTAAAATAGAAAATACTGTAAGAAAAAATCGAATTTTATTGATCTAACATTCAAAATTGAATAGGTACACATTTTGTTTTTTCAAAAAGTTTTAAAATTTAAACGAGTCGAAATTATTTTCAGTTCCAATTTTTTGAAGCAAACACAAAATGAATCCTTGATCCTTGGAAAATCATTCAAAAACTTCGGATCCGTCGAATCTGTCAAGCGGATTCGAATAAAGTTTACGAATCCAATATATTTTTTAGATTCGAATCCGGATAAAAATTTAATTTGTCAAAGTAAATTCGAATAGATTCGCCGAATCACAAAAACTGATTCGAATCATGCACAACCCTGGTGGTCAGGATGATTTGCATGAATTTTTGTAAACAGGATCGGGTAGGAATCGAATTCGGATTCGAATTCGGATTCGAATTATGAAATCCTGGATTTGGATTCGTAAATTAATTCGATTTCAAAATTTTTGTAAGATTCGTGATTCGAATTCTTTTTTGATTTTCAAGGAAAGAAGGATTCGAGGCTCGAATCCACAAAAATGAACCTCACAAATCACGAATCCATTTTTTTAATTTTATTCTGTGTTATCATCCGATTATCATATCATTTTTATCATTTGATTGTATTTGACTGTTTGATTTTGTGAAAATTTTCTAAAATTTTAACGAAAACTTAGAAAAGTGAAAGTAAAATGTTATAATGAATATATAAGTCCACCAAATTTTCAATAATTTAATAAGAAATCTGCAATATGTCTCCTAAGTCCTATGTACAACATTTATGATATTCGATCAATGGATTCGAAGAAGGATTCGAAAAATTTCGAATAGTACCAACCCTTTTTAAACTCTAGAATTCGAATGCCTGATTTAAATCATTTTTTACCTGGAGGAAACGCTAGTGCGGAAGTACGTACCTAATGAATGAAGTTGTAGTGCTGGTTGCATATTTTACGAAAATCAGGTCATTTTGAACGCTCGATAGGAAACAAGATACCTGAATAACCGAGGGAAGAATTTTTATAACGGTAAACTTATGAAGCGCGTCATAAAACAAGTTGGACCTTAAAAAAATCACAAAAATATAAAAAAAAAATGTTTTTTCCAAAAAAATTTTCAATTTATAAAAGGAGGAAGATACTCTAACGTTGAAAAATAAATTTTCTTCTTTTTTCTACCCAAAGGGACATGATAATTCTCTGACAACCGTATAATCTTGACAATAAGAAGCCCAAATTTGTAGACTTTTCCCACTTATTCAGAAGCTGAATATTCACATTCTTTAATACTTACAGTTCACATTAGTCTCTGCGAACATATTTTCGAATATACTTGCTTAGAGTTTTTTCCTTTTTTCTTGTAGTCTACAAGGAAAAAAACTGAAGAGGTGGACACGTGGTTATATTATCATAACGTAGGACTGATTAAAAATAATTTTCTGGAATTCAAATTATATCTGAACATATCTGCAATAATGGTTTCATTCATATAGTCCATATTCGACCATAAAAAGTTTCAAACATAACAGTGGAGTGGATAACTTAAGCTTCTGAGAGCTGTTTTCACCAAGCAGAAAAAAAACAACAGCAAAAATAAGCTAATATTAACGTAGGTACTATAGGAAATGTGTATCATCGCAAACATATTAATATGAATTAATTAGTGGGCAAGTAGGCAGAAACCGTGGCCACGTGAATAAAATTGCTAAGGTATCCAAGATTCAAACCCCAACGGCAGCAACACCAACCCGTACATTATTAATTCAGAGAGTAGTCTTCGCATAGAAATACCCATTAATCTGGAGCTCTGGGTCTAGGGGTCGTTTGAAACCCCAAATCCCCTTCTACAACAATACACAACTGAAACTTGATAAGCCAGTTCTCTTGAGTGTCAACTCCGCGTTGTTTTCTGAAAATATCAATTAATTTTTGTGCAAGATTGATTTAAAACGTTCTTTTTCAAACAGTTTTAAATCAATTTCGTCATTTTGGAGTAAATAGTGTGGGAAGTGTAATTGTTCAATGTTTATCAAAAGCCTAAAAAAATTCCACGAAAGGTCACTTGGTAATTTTTAGAATTAAAAAAAAAAAGAAGAAAAAAGTCATAACTTCTCTCTGTTGTTACAACAGTTTGGGCTATATGGGGGATGTTAACAGAATTTTATCACTTAATACCTGACTAAACAACGGATGAGCAGTTATAGCCTACTGAATTTTAAATGCAAAAATGGTAAACCTGATATAAGAAAATATGAAATTTTTGTTTTTAAATACCTACGAATTTGTGGTACGAACTTCGTATCGCTGATTTCTTGTGTTCAATCCCCCATATAAAAATAAAAAACGGAGGTAAAGCTAGGACTGAACTTTTTTTGTGGTAACTATAGAGATGAGAACGAAGGAGGGAATTCCTGTATGAGAGAAAACCGAAAAGAAGGTAAAAAACGTTAATTTCAGGCGCGAATTGGAACATACATCTGAGCCCATTCACGGAGAAAATCCAGCCACTGGCCTTGAAATTGTTAATTTTGAAATTTCATCAGGTTGTAGTTATTTTAGAAAGCAAAATGGACTACGTATTTGAACAACACAATTTTTCAATCGCACCAGTTTCCTAAAAAACTTATTAATATAGATTAATTAAACTGATTTCGAGTAATAAGTACAACAGTTACCTTACTTACCATACAAAATTAGGTTTTCGAACAAACTGAATAAATTCTTAAATTTAAAAACAGAGAAAGCGCAAGAGCAGATAGTTTTGAATAATTTTAATTAGGCTAACACCCATATTCACGATCGTCACTTTAACCTTTCTTTACTTAAACAGTTAAAACTCTCTTTAAAACGACTCACAACACCATTTCGTATTGAAAAATGTGCTACCATTGTATTTTTATGTAAGAGATCTTATTAGAGAATACAGTATTACCCCATTCTTAAATATAGAATTGTACAAAAAGTCGTTTTAAAGTGAGGTTTTTGAGTGAATGGAGGTTAAAGTTACCTTCCTGACAATGGGACTAAGTGTACGAAAACATTACCACTTTATAGACATAGCGAACTACAGAAAACTGGAAACAACGACATCTACTCCAGTAAATAAACCAATTTTAAAACTTCTGGGTCAAGAATTCACCAGCGTATGTGTATTTTTAGTAAACAAAAAATGCAAATTTCACAAAATGTGGCAATCTTAATTTGCGAAATGACGGATATCACAGGTAAATACGCTACCTTCTTTTAAACATCGAAGATCTTCAGATACCATAAGCGAGTAAAGGCAAAACTCAAAAAAGTAATAATTATTCAGACTCCGTTAGTATTTATTTTTACATCTTTATCAAAACTAAGCTAACCTTCAAACTAGGCTATTTATTGATTCGTAAAATAAATTTTTGTAGAAGTAATCGTCCTCTTGATCTATTTTCCATTTTTAATGCCATGTTATTAGTCAAATACAGTGCTTTCCCCAGGTATATCTTCGCGAAATATTTAAGATTACCAAAGATTGAATCTGAAAGTGGACCTCTTTATTTGCATTTGTGTTATTATCGCAAGCAAATTATTGCGTAGAAATGTCAATAAATTTTCTCTTACAGACAAATAAAATCTGTCTCCACTAATCAATTTACAGAAGATGGAAAAAAAAAAGGGTTACCAATATTTAAATATCCTATACATATTCAATATTGCAAAGTAAACAAACAAATGAAATGCTAATTACAAAGTCCACGGTTCACAAACAATACCCACTGACCACACATATTTTTTTACTCGAAAACCAAAGGGTTTTTCCAAGTACCAAATAATTCGAAAACAATAAGAACGAAAAAAAGAAAAAAAAAAGAAAGAAAGCAAATGAAAATTGTACCCCATTTTTGAGTACCAGCTTTCGGATGACGAATGATGATAACTAGGCAAAAAAATTTTTCTATCATTTCATAATAGCAACGCTTTCACTCCCCCGTCACGTTATGCAAACTTTGTCCATTGTTGTACGAATTATAAATAACCAAAGTAAACTGATAGGGTTTAAATTTATGAACTCGCTTTAAACCCTTTCTTCACGGTCTATTTGCAAAGGATTTGACGTCAAAAAAAAAAAAAAAAGAAAGCAGAAAATATTGAAATGAAAGGGAAAAAAAAGGTAGTGGCCCAGAATGACGAGAAGGGTTTTTTTTTCAACCCCTCCGAGTACTTGTATCGCCCTTTTCTATATTCATAGGGGATGCTGCGTTTGTAAAAAAAAAAAAAAAAAAAAAAAAAAAAACCTACATGAAAATATATATATTATAAATAATATATATACATATATAGTACACTGAGTATAAGAGTAAAAAAAAGAGGGGACGCTATAACAAAAATTCATAACTCTCTTTAGAATGTTAATAAATGGTAACAATGTTTCAATTCGAACACTCTTCTTCTTGTTGGGTTTTTTTAACACGTGGATTATCCGGCTTATGCTTGTCGATGAATCCAAATGACCAGGATTTTACCACCTTTCTTTTATTCTTTTTATTTATTGTGCTAGTTAAACGATATTTTTTATTTTTTTTTTTAACATAATGGAACATTAAAAATTGAAGCATTTTTTTCGTTTTTATTTTTACAATGGCCGAGCCAAGTCGCCAAAGAGAAGTGTAGACATCAGCGGCGAAAGGATGAAAATTCGTATCTTGTTTTTTATTCTTATACGGCTGGAATACAGTTTCACGAGAATTATGTGAAATTCGATATTTGAATGAAATCGTATCGTAGAACTCACGAACTAATTGAAGAAAGTAAGTATGTGCACGTACACTTATACCCTGAGGAGAAGTGAAAGTTGAGAGAAGAGCGAGAAATTGCAAGATCTAACAAAAAAAAAAGTAATATAATATTACATTAGAAGAATTGAGTAGGTACTTACGTACGAATTCTCTAATATTGCGAATGATAAAAAAAAAAACACCTACAAGTTTAGCTCAGATTGAAGCAATAAATCACTTGGCAGAGAAACGAATACGTTTTTTCAACTTGGGAAAAAAATTTATTTGATTTTCAGTTCTAATAGCATAAGCAGAAATATTTGTTCGTTAGGACAATGTCCGTTTGCTAATGACATGATAATATCTACTACGTTACAAATGAGTAAACAAATAATTCATAACTTTTTTTTTTAATTCGTTAATGTCAACGCAAGATCAACTTAATTAAATTCTGCCCCCATTTTATAGAGTGTAGATTTCAAATTTCGTAATTTTCTCAAAATATGTGGGTAAGTATGTATTAGGAAGGATTAACGAAGAAAGGGCAGAACAAATTATGATCAAATGCTCAAGTCAAACGTTGAAATCGACTTATCTTGACTCATTGAAATTTAAATCTGTTGTTGCATTTGGAGTTCCGAAGGTTTCCTCGCAAGTGACAGCAATAAAGGTGGAATGCAAAAATAATCCTCACTCGCCTATTGAAAGACTTGAGTAATATGTTTTCCGTGGTTTCTGGTTTCCATATTGAAAGGTATAAGGAGAACACAACACTTAAGTCTTCCGTAAGTGTAAGAATCGTTCTTGCATGTGGCCCTAAGCAATTAAACGAGTACCAAAATAAAATTAGTGAAAGATAAACTTCAAAAAAGCATGAAGAGGCATATGAATCCAGGATATTCTAAAGGGAAAGGGAAAATCCTAGTTCGAAGTTTTTGCCTCCTTAATCATCCATACAATCCACCCTCATAACGAAAATAAATTTGTAATACAATTATACAGATGCGGTAAATACTAATTTTTTTTTTAGACAAGGGTTCCGCGCTCCCCCTTGGATCAGCTACTGATTTGGACGTTAAATAGTTCTAATTTATCACTAGATTCTTTTAAATTAGATAATAATATCACAAAAGTTGTATTCCTGAACTATGGCCTTCAAAAAATCTTGGTCCTAATCCAATCAAGTTTTACCAAAAAAAAAAAAAAAAAAAAATTGTGTACAAATTTTAACTACCTATATAAGTTTGTTGGATGAGTTTCCTACACTAAGGCCCATATTCACAAACGTCACTTTAACCTCCCTTCACTTAAACTTCACTTAAAAATGACTTTTGGCACAATTTTGTATTTAAGAGTGCGGTAACATTTTATTTTTGCATTGGAACTCTCATAAGAGATACAATGTTCCCATATTTATAAGTACGAAATTGTGTAAAAAACTTTTTTAAAGTGAAATTAAAGTGAAGGGAGGTTAAAGTGACGTTTGTGAATATGGGCCTAAGAAACCAAAAGTTGCACCTTCTAGGCCTCTTGAAATTTTAGAGAGGGCGTGTTTATCCCCCTAAATTCTGTTTTTCACGTTTTTCTCCGCAAATTTCGGTTTTGTGATCAAAACATTTTCGTAAAAAATTATTCAACGTAAAATTTTCAACAAAAAACGTTCTATTTATTTATTTCGTTCACATATCTTTTCCTCCAGAAAGTCTTGAAAACAACCAATATTCAGTGAATATTATGTTCTTCAGCATTATTCTTTAATAATATGTGAAATATAACTCGTAAAAAATTATCATATTATTTAAATAATTAGTAAACCCAATATATATTCGCTACCAATCAACCCCCGTTTCATAAGCCCTATCATCCTCCCCGCGTTCGAGGTTTTGTCCAGTGTGAACAGACGTGTTATAAAGGTGGAGGGAATGACAGAAATTATAGAATGGGAGGGGATAGCTAGAAAATATATATTATAATAGGATTTATTAATTATATGAATAACGTGATAATTACGAGTTACCTATATTTCATGTACCTAATTAATATAATGCTATTGAACAATTGAACATACTCACTGAAGAATGGTTGTTTTCAAAACTCTCTGAAGGGGAAGGGGGCGTCAGACAAAACAATGCATGAATCTTTTTTTGTTGGAAATCTTATGTTGAACAGTTTCATTTTGGGCTGTTTTTATCACAAAACTGAAATTTTCGGAGAAAAATGCGAAGAACAGAATTAGAAGTCCTGAAAACTTCTCTCTTCGAACTTACAAGAGGCTTAGATGCTGAAATTTTTAATATGTTCCTCTGGTAGACCCACTCGAAAATCTAATACAGTGACAATTGATGTTTTAATTTGTTTCCCTCATTCTAATACTCATTTTACTGAACTAATATTCGACGGGTTTATAAGAATTACACTTAAAATTCTGGTTCCAAAAAGTTTCTATTTAGTTCTCAGTTTAACTCAAATGAAACTAAGAAGTGGATCCATCTTCGAACGTATCACAAGTATGAACCAAAAGTACACCTGTAAAATGTCGTTTTGATACATTAAGAAATGCTGCCTCTATTTTGTGTACAAATTTTGTCAAATCCCATACTGCTATTATACCATGTAGGCCCTAATTATGATATGAATAGTAGACATGAGTACAACACATAACATACAATACAACTTAGGTAAGTCAAAGTTGAAGGGACAGAGGGGAAACTTCGATTTAACCAAGAATTTGACTTCAGGATGTTGAGTAGTGTTGAAACTATTTGATTATTGTACATGAACTAGTTGGCTACACTGATATATCGTCTGGATATATTCTTTATGTTATTGGTCAGATCGACCACTATCGATAGAACTCTTTGTTCGTCTGTATTACTAATACGACTTACTTTCTGTTGTTCTCTTTGAGTACAATAAATATTCTTGGTGCGGTAAATGTGTTTTGTATATTTTATTTATAAATAATAACTTCGTCACTTCTCAGGAGTACATCAAAACCCCCTTGATGTCCAATAAGTAGAAATAGAGCTGCAATAAAAAAGTTTATTGGTTTTTTTCCATCAGATGACATGACAATCACTTCACAACGCAACAACACTGGTTATAGAATTTGGATACTCACAGGCGACGAATAGTTATGTACCGATAAAATATAAAACGTACAATACAGTAATAGACACGCTACGATCAAAAATAAGCTTGGTAACTTTACCTTTTATTATGTTTTATTTTTTTTGCATGATTTTTCGTTACTAAAAGTTCAAGATATCCACGAAATACTTCGAGATACCGAAAAATTTTTCCATCCATTCATAGTAATTTGACCGCACCAGGACAGATGTGCGAGTAAGCCCCAAATTCGACTTACAGGCATTTGAATTATCCAAGTTGTACTGTATATGTATCCATAAATTTTTTGAGAGAGTGTGTTTTTTGTGTCTGTGTACCATTACCGGAAAAGTATATTGAAATTTTCTTGAATTTGTGACATACGACCGTCCACGATAGGTATAAATTCTGCTAAATCTACCTGAGAGTACTGAGAGTTTCGCACTTTTTGCCACATCGAACAGACTTGATACACTCTTGTATTATTTAATACTTCCGTTATATTTTACTGGGGATTCTCCAAAGAAATGCAGTGGCAGATCCAGGGTGAAAAATGGAAAATTTTCCCCCTAAATTCTGTAAAAAAAAAAAAAAAAAAAAAAAAATTTGTCATTTCCTGTCCAAAAATGACTTTTAGGATCCGCCACTGGAGAAATTTAACGTGTTTAATTTTGTTATTCAGAATTTAAAATTTACCCATACTTAGTGAATTTAGTAGAAACGTTGGTCACTGAAGGTGAGAAATTTCACATGCGTAGTGTTCTTTCAACTATAAACAGCATTCAAACTATTCAACTATGGGAAAAAGTCTTATTTTCAAGTTAAAATTTTTAAAAAGTTTTTTAGCAACTAAACGTTTCTTTTAAAATTAGACTCCATCTTGGAAATAAAAGGGTGCGTTCAATTTTTTACATATGTTTAGGCCTGTTAAATTTCGTATGCACTTGAGGTGTGATTTTCTCTACAGTTGTTACCCTTCTCCGGGTTTCGAAGAACCGTAAAACAGACAACTTTCAACAACGTGTTCGCATATTAAAAACCTGCTAAAAATAAAACATCGAAAGCCTTTCTGGCTGCCACATTTTTTCCTGCCTACACCTGTGAAAACTCTTGACACCAGCATAAAACAAATTGGTGCGGTGTGTCTTGAAAATAAATTATTTTTACAATATTGTCGTTTAAATAACAACGATAGGGCATTATTCTGTCGATACATCGCTATTTAATGTACACGCTGGTGGAGCGTTAATATAGTACCTATATAGATAATAGTATTTAGTTTGACTCACTTCGACATCGTGATATGCCACCTGTATTCAAAACATCTGTTCCACGGGGGGAACGAACGACCGATGAAGGAAACCGTCGATATAGGTACTCATCGGAAATTTGAGACACGACTGATCCACTTCGTGGACGACCTTATATAATGTGCAATTAAAAAACGAATTTGTATTAACTACAGCGATACAAGAACGAAGCATCGTTTATTTCATACAGCAAACGAAAAAAAATATAGTCGACGCTAATTGAAAACGGAAGTGCCAACAGTTTGTTTAGGTATAGGAAACACCGTCCTAGGTGTCGTGAGCATTGTACATTTTTGAAGGTGTTGAATATAGTATACTGGGGGGCTTTGCCCCCTGGCCGCTTCACGACCCAACCCCCTCTGATGTTGCTTTCCCGAGGCGCGAAGTGAGTCAAAAGTAAACTATGAATTTGAAAAATATTTATTTATTCAACAAAAAACAATATGAGAAACTAAATTATAATATGAACTTAATTATAATTTAAAATTAAAATAGAAAAACAACTAAATTATACCAATTTGTCGAATTTTCCAGATTTTATTCACCAAAGTACTTCTTTATATGATGTAAAAAGAAGTAAAAAAGCATTTCACCCCATTTCACCCCCTTAAGGGATGAATTTCAAAAAATCCAGAAATTGATTTTTAAAGAATGAATACAACAATATTTTAGTGCTAAAGCTCCTTCGATATCTCATCCCATTGAAGAGATATTGACAAAAATATGCGAAAAACTCAAAACACATTTCACCCCGCTTCACCTCCTTAAGGGATAAATTTCAAAAAATCCAGAAATTGATTTTTAAGGAATGAATACAAAATATTTTAGTACAAAAATTCCTTCGATATCTCAACCCATTATAGAGATATTGGAAAAAAATGTCAAAACACATTTCACTATTTTTTGACCCCTTGGGGGTGAAATTTCAAGAAATCCTCTCTTAGTGAGCACCTGCACTATGATAGCGATATACCTCTAAAATTTCAAATGATTCAGTGCAGTTATTTTAGCAGGGCGATGATCAGTCAGTCAGTCAGTCAGGACTCTATTTTATTTATTAATGTAGATGAGAGAGACAAAACATGAGGGTTAGACGGTACCTATATAGCCACAATAAAAATTATTAAAAAATTATTTCTTTTTCCACTTTTTTTTTTTTATGTCTTTATGATAACTAGGGTACGGTCAGTGAACATCTAATTGCGCGTACCTATACCTTCGAGCATGTCTGCAGGCCAAATGAAAGCAAAATTGACGGTCAAGGGTCGTGATTTTGGCACCATTTTCAACGAGCAACAGGTATCCGAGTGGAAAAAATACACGCGACTCGATTTAAATGTTGAAAGTGAAATGACCAACAGTGTCGGCGAAATGTTACAGTAAACCGCCGTTGACCTGAAACTTCATCGAGGAACAATATTTTTGCAATATCGTAACAAAAAAAAAAAAAAAAAAAAGAGAGAAATGCAATCTATTCTATAAATGTTGGCCGTTTTCAGAGGTAACTATAGAGAGAAAAACTCACCTCACGAAATAGGATTCGTTGCAAAAAGTGTTGGCACGCGACCGCACGTTGATAATTGAGAATTTTTAAAAATAAATCAAATGATCCACCATTTTCGAGAACCGAAAATAACGTTCCTCTTCGAGTAAATTTGAAGTGAAGCAGAAACCTTATCCGAAGTAACGTAATGGGAATTCTTCAGCAAGATCCACGTCTAGAGACTGGAATTATTGCATTCAGCCCCCTTATCCTTTAACATGTATACTTTTTTGTAAATTTCGTCGAATTTTATGACAAAACTTCTGAATTAACGCCAACTTTAATAGTTCCAGTCCCTAGACTTAGATCTTGCTGAATAAATTTTAAAAGAATCTTTTTTTCTTGAAAGCAGTGTTTCTTATTTTTTTGATTTTGGTTCTGTTTTTGAAAAAATTATTAATACAAAATGCTTTTTTGTTTCATTTTAATTCCATTAGATGCTATAGGAGAAACAGAAAATAAATTGAATAAAACTATCATGGGATCAATCACCTATAATTTAAAAAAAAAAAAAAAAAAAAAAAACTAATTATCAAAATCTGTGCCCAACTGGAGAAGTTATGCTAGAACAAATATAAACAAAAAATAAATATATATATATATATATACACTATAAGTAGTATGAAAATGTCTTTTATCGTATGTCAGGTTGTGGGCCACACCCTAAAAAACGCCCATTTTCTATATATCACCAGTCATTTTCGATGGAAATTTGACCATATTAGGCCTACTCGGACTGTATGTCAGATCTGAATCTGACATACACTCTAGGAATACCATTGTCGTATTTTTTTATTGTCAACCACTACTTCTTTGTTATATTGCTATTGTTTTAGACCTGACATACACTCTAGGAAGACCATTGTCTTATTTGTCTATTGTTTTTTGTGTCCTTCACCATTGTCTTTTTCGTGTATTGTATTATTCTCAAATACTGGCCAAGTTTGTATTGTATAGAAGAGTACAAAATTGCACTCTCTCTCTCTCTCTCTCTCTCTCTCTCTCTCGCTCTCTCTCGCTCTCTCGCTCTCTCTCGCTCTCTCTCACTCTCTGGATATATTTTGAAATTTTTATAAGTCCCGAATTATATATTCCCCCTCACCTCTCACCTCTTACCTCTCACCCCAAACCATGTGATGGTGATATAATTTGAAATTTTTTACAAGTCCAGATATCTGTGACCCCAAAAACAAATTTTGAAAATTTTACAAGTCCAGAATTATAGATTCCCCCTCAACCCTTTCTGTTGGATGTTGGTTACATATATAGTAGCACTATCTATCTGATACCGAACTTTTATTTATTAAAGTTTTTATTAAATTTTCTGCTGCTGCTGGGATTTGAACCGCCAACATCCAGGTGGCCAAAACCACAGCATAGACAACTGAGCTATGAGAGAGATTATAATGAACTCCAAAAGAGATGTGGTTATAAAGTGAAATTTTTTAATGTAGTATAGTATTATCTCTTTGTTTTTGATGAGTATGATGAAGTATAGTGTGATTTGTGGAGTAAATAAGTAATTGTTATGGAGGATACATTGTAAGAAGTGAATGAAGAGGAAGGGAGGTGAAGCTGGAGTATAAAAGACTTGAAAAAATATTAATAAAATTTACGTATAAATGATGTGTTGTTGAAGTAAGTTTATTGTTTTTTAGTTTAAATGAAAATGACTGAGTTGGTTACATATTTCGAAGACCTGCGAAGGTCGTGTGAAAATGTTGCGCATAAAATTCGTGAAAATGAGTATATTTTTATAGCTCCAAACTCGTCTATGTTATTAATGAAAATGGAAACATTATAATCTGGACAATTAGCTTGCATGGAATTGTTACATAAATTTGTTGAACTTGAATTATTTTTGAAATGGAATGAAGTAGCCGCCAGTAAACATGAAGAAATGGAAAAAATTAATGAAGAAGAAGAAGAAGAAGAACTAGAAGAACTAGAAGAACATATTTGTAATAAAATATTGTCGTATGATTTATGTATTTTATTGTGTGCGAGTCATCTTTTCAATTCGTGTGAAAATTTCATTCTACCCATGAAACAGCAATGACATTCATAAATTTTTTCTAAAAAAAACAGTAATATAAACAGTAATGTGATAAAAAAAAAACTTTGTTACAAAACCACTTCAAAATTTGAAACAACTTGAAAATAGTATAATGTGCAACTATAAAATGCTTGTATACAAATTACCAATATACGAGAGAACAACTAATTATACACTATTTACATTTAATTTGGAAGAAATGAACCCGTCATAAAACCAATACAAATAATTTACAAGGTCAACTAAATAGCTATCATATCGACATAAAAAAGTTGTTTTCCTCAAACAGCATACTATATTTCTTAGAACGCATCAAAGGCAAAATATAAAATAGAATAAATTAAAAACGTTCGAGTTATAACCGCATCTCCTTTCTTCTCCATTATAATCTCTCTCATACTTCAGTCGTCTACGTCGCAGTTTTCATCACCTGGATGTCGCCGGTTCTAATCCCAGCAAAGGTAAAAAATTTAATAAAAACTTTCAGAATAGATGGCGCTACTGTATAGGAAACCAACATCAGATAGAATGGGATGAGGAAGAATCTATAATTCTGGACTTGTAAAAATTTAAAAATATTAGCTCTGACATCACATTATTCAATAGCACATTGAGTGAAGGGGAAAGGGAAAAGATTCTGGACTTGTAAAAATTTCAAAATAGTAGCGAAGGACATGAGCTGTTGTTATGTAGTAGAAAAATTTCTCTTTATCGTATGTCAAGTTCAGTGCGTGACCCTGACACCTGACATACAATAAGACATTTTCCTACTACTACTATATGTACCTATTACTCACCTATTATTAGAATTGATTTTCTCCTCCTCTTTTTTTTTGAAATCAGAATAAAAATAAACAATGTTCCAATGTCACAAAAACAACCAGGGATATTCCTCTTCGTTACTCTTCTCTTCTTTCTTCTAAATTTTATTATATTTTGGTATTTCGCTTTTATTTTCTTGATTAAGAGATGTCTAAAAATTAAATAAAATACATCCAATGTTTACAGTCAGCGGAATCAAATTTTGTGTTAAAAAGTAAAGAAAAGACTTAATTATTGAAATAGTCGACTTAATGTGTAAATTACCTTTTGTGGGGATTAGTCAATACTCATATGAGGTTATAGGCTTGGCCTATCGAAGACAGTCGTCACCTTTGTTGACAAATAATAGTGCATCGCACTTTAAACAAAATGTATGTTTGTTTGTACTTGCCTATCTTTGTAGATAGACAAGTTACAAATTTTGGTCTGTGACGTAAGGATCTCTGCAATGTTACAAGCCGGTACAGAGATACATTCTCTGTACTTTACCATTGCCATGGCAACCATAAAGGACGTAATTATGTACACAGTAGCCTATGTAATTGATACATAGGTGAGCCGAGTACATAAGACCAGAAAATCTTAGGCTAAATCATCAATGTTTGCCAAGGTCTTGGCTCCCTCGTACCTGCTTAGATATTTAGTTATAAACATGCAAATTGTTCTGTTGAACACCTTCTGTTGTTTGTTTACTTTCCACGACATAAGGTATTCCACACCTAACTCTGAATTAATTTTTTTTTTTGAGAAAAGATCTTTGATTCAAAAACAAAAACAATAAAAAAAATAAAAGTAGAAGTGACCCGTTTAAAATTTCTTCCTCAAAATCTAGGAACTTGGATTATGTGAAGTCGACATTCTTTTCCTTTAGTCATCATGCAGCCTTAGGTACCTCTATTTTGTCTAATTTTATAACAAAGCCCATTAGGTAATTAACGCCGACTTGAATAATTTTATTTCAGTCCCTTGAATCAGTATCACTCAGCTAAACTGGAAAATCGGGCAGAATCAAAAACAGAATAACAATAATGGAGCTTAATTACAATCAATAACATTTCTTCAACAATACGTTTTCAAAGATAAAGAAATAAAAAGTAGGTAAATATGTAGGCTATGTGTGTGATAAAAATATTATTGAAATGACACGTTCTCTCAGATAACTACCTATTACCTGTACCAAAATATACGAGTATCAGGAGTAGATTACCATAAATAAGTGTCAGTAAGCTTATGTCAAACAAATAGCTGCTGTGTTCATTAAAATTCCTCTTCGAAGTCCATTAGAATCCATTTTCAATGAAAATTATAGAGTAAAATGTCATCACCACACGCTTTCATGTAAATGTAAAAGGTACTTCCGGTTGTGGTAGCACCATGGAGCGATATATTTATATATGTGTGTGTGTGTATATAATACGTATATGTATTCATATATAGTACCTACTTATTGCACATAATTTACTAAAAGAGGAAATAAGCTATTTTTGCAAATTATTTCTCACGATGAATTTTTATCAGGGAGTTCTTGTCAACTAAATATACAATCGAACACAAAACTTACATTAAACAGTAGACCAAACAAGGCCAGATTAGATGACGAAAAAAAAGGAAAAGTTTAAAAAGAAAAATTCTTTCCGGTTGATCGGTCAACGTACTCTCCAGTTTTTGATTTTTAACCGTTTAACCCTTTTCCTATACTTTTTTTTTTCATTCATTCTTCGCAAAACATCTGCTTTTTCAATTTTACGCATTTATTTACTTTATTTTCTCTTTTTTTTTGTTGTTGGATCTTCTTTGAATTTGAAAAATACATTCATACTCACACGATACGATAAACTACCAAATTTCATGGATAGGAAATCCAATTTTACACTATGATATTATTTGATTTGTTAAAGTTTTATATACACTAACAATTTCACAAAAAAAAAAAAATTGAGTAATCATTAAATAAAAAACTGTTATAATTCTAAAATAATATTACCGCTAATTCTAGAAACGAAAAATCATTATGGTAAATAAATTATTTTTTTCAAAAAATAGAACAGATTCAAAAAAATAAATAAATAAAATAAAAAATGCGTTAAAAGGAGAAATAATTTTTTTTAAATTTCTCCAGCAAGCTAGGGACTGAAATTATTGAAGTGGCGCTATTTAAAAAGTTTTGTCATAAAATTTGACGGAATTGAGGAATACTTAAAGCCTACATGGTATTAAGAAAAAAAAATAGCCGACTTCAATAATTCCAGTCCCCAGACCTACATCTTGCTGGAGAAATTTCAAAAATATTATTTTTCTCTTTTTAGCGCAATTTTTATTGTTTTTTTGACGTTGGTTCCATTTTTTGAAAAAGATTATTAACTTACCATAATGCTTTTTCGTTTCATTTTAATTCCGGTATAGATTTTGCTGGAGAAATTTTAAAAGAATTATTCTTCACTTTTTAGAGCACTTTTATTCGTTTTTTTTTTTTTATCCATTTAGATCCAATTATATTCCTGACTCATTCAATTCTATTACTTAAATTTAAGAATTTTGTAGCAATAAATTAACCTAAAAAATTTTTGTATAATAATGAAATTTGGCCCTTGAATCTTAAAAAGTTGAAAATCCCTGGCCTATGTGATAAAGAAAAAGAGCGTCGACTTTAATAATTCCACTCTATAGACCGAAATCTTGCTGGAGAAATTTTAAAAGTATTATTTTTCTCTTTTAGCGCGTTTTTCATTGTTTTTTAAAGTCGGTTCTATTTTTTGAAAAAAATTACTCATTTACCATAATGATTTTTTGTTTCATTTTAATTCCAATAGATTTTACTGGAGAAATTTTAAAATAATTATTTTTTTATTTTTTGAGCATTTTTATTCCTTTTTTTTTTTTTTTGAAGTTGGTTAGATTGTTTTGTGAGAAGGAAAGAAGTAGACGTGCATTAAAACTTTGATTTTTCATCAAACACTTAGTCAAATTGACAAATTGTACATCATAAATATGCAGTGCTAAAAAGGAAGGGGTTGATGCAGCTTTGACACCGGGGCCCCATATTAGTTCCAATACAATTTAATCAAAGAAAAATTGTGTATTATTAAGAGTGAGCGGAGTAGATAAGGGGAGAGACAGGGATTGTCTAGCAAGGGTCCCTTCACCAAGGATGGTTCATTTTGATTCCAAAAAATTGATTCCAAAAATCAAATGGCCCGCCATTAAAACAAGGCACATCTCAGATTTGATGTATTGAGAAAAGAATCAAAAACAGCCAGAAAATCTTTCCATGAAAAGTATATATAAGTACCTATCGAATCATTCTAATCAGCCTAACTTGAAACTAAAACAAATAAATACAAATTTAAAGTGCATCTACCACAAAATATATGCTAACAAAATATATTTTAAGAATATTGAAGAAGTATTCACACAAAAAGGTAATCAACAGCTTTGTATGTTCTTCCACATCATATTCGAATGTATGAGAGAGCCAAATCCTAGGCAAACACTGGCAATTTTGTAACCAGATTTATGAGTTTATATAGGGAAATCGGCACAGGTACACAGACACACGTATGTACATATACATACGATATTCCATCATGTAATTATGTTGTTTCTTATTAATCACTTGATAAGAAACAACGTACAATATTTGCTACCAGTCGGTGACATCTCCAAGATTATTATTTATCGATTAGTCATGGCCCAAATGTTATATCTTACCTGTATGTACATACAGGTAAAAACATACAAATGTACAAGTGTGTACTGCGTTTTATTTAACGTCGTAGAGACAAATAATAAGCCAGTCTTTGGCGGCAACTGTCATTGAGGGGTGCAAGCCCCTGTACCTCATACGAGTCGGTAGTCTCCACAAATATAATAGAAATCTTCATCAACTTATCAAATTTAAATTTCCATCCTGTTTTTCCTCCTTTTTTTTAGAGGTCTTTTTTTTCGGTGACCAAACCATGACCTATGAACATCATTATCATTATTTACCTAAGCTTACAGTTAAAAACTTAAACTTTCTACAATTTTTTTTTCCTGTTAATGAAATTTTACTAAAAACATAAAATTCATTATTGAAAATCATTAACAAACGTTTATTTTTCCTTCTCAAATTGAAGAAATTAACAGGAGAACTTTTTCTGATAAATTGATGGTGCCCAGAGTTGTAGAGCTTTTGGCAAATTCTCAGTCACTTGTATATTACATTCTGCCAGCTCCGGCGATCTGCTCCTCATGAACACGAAAAATTATGTCAGATTTCTCGGCGTACAATTGAAAACCGTATTTATATTCTTTAACAGGCACACTCATTCATATAATTATATTCGCCATATTTTTGATGCAAATAGAAATGACGTCTTCGTCAACTGATACAATAGCCACATACAGAACTATTACGAAAACGCTCCAACGGACACCCACATTAATTATTATAAAGCAAAGAAAATTGAGGATGAAAGTTTTTTTCAATTAGTATTAACCGTTCGTTGAGTTTAATACAGGGTACGTAAGATACTCACGGATTCTAACCAACTTACTTCGAAAGAATACATTTATAATTTGTAGCGAATTATTTTTGTGGGAAAGAAAAACGTATACGTAGGTACGTAAAAACTTCGAAACTTTGACGCATTTCCCTATAGTGCTTAATTATCTGCGACACGGTACCCAAGTAGTGGATTTAAAATACTGCAAAATCCATTTACTTTCACTTTTTCTAACAAACTGAAGTGATAAAGTGAATATCACCAATTGGGAATCTGAATAGTGGCTGAAATATGCGGAGGGGAGGTGATTCAGTGATCAATTACTCTCGTAGCCTTTTTCTTTTCCTTTTTTTATTTTTCAAAAAGATAAGTCAGCCTCAGCTTATTTTCTGTAGAATGTACCCGATAAACAAAATTCATCACCAACCGGAAGAACTTTCTAAATACGCCACTGAATCTAAAACATACAAATGGTATACTATTTTCAATAATTTTTTGGCTCTCCAGATTTCAGACAAATAGCATGCCGGGAGCACTATAGGTGAAATTTACTCGTCACAAATCTTAATTATGTACTTAGATATTATTGGTTTTCAGTATTTTTATCTAAAATTCCAAATTAAATTATATAGGTATCGAAAATGGTCCGTCAGTAAGTAATGTTAGGTTAATTTATCAAAAAGTCCTACCTATTATTGGTGAGTAAAAAATATACACTTTTTCATCTTACATTCAGTTAATTTGACAAACTCAACAACCAAAAATGTATTTATATACTCGAGCAAACGAAGACGATTGTGAGAAGATGTATATCTTCGTCCAAATCAATTTACTGTAGAGTCAAGATTTTCCTTTTTTTTTTTCTGTTTTTCTTTAAAATGTCCATGTTTTTCGGAGACCAACCATATGACCACTGAATGACAAAGAAATTATACATTTGAACTGCCAATATTTTTATTTTTTTATTTTTTAATGAAACCTTACCAAGTAAAACATAAAACACGTTAATATTTTAAAAATAAGTTATAACCGTTTATATTTTCGTTTCAAATTAATAAAAATTAACAGGAGAACTTATTCAGATAAATTGTTAGTGCTCTCGGTTTAGGAATCGCACGGTTCTTGTTTCACTTCCAAATTCGAAATATTATGCCCAGTTACTATAAAACAACTTTTGCCAGATCCTTGAATCTTTCCATTGTAAATAGGAAAAATCAAGTCTATTTTCTTGGCTATCAGTCTGAAATTGTATTCCGTTTCTATGGCTGGAATATTCATGGTTTTTATTTCTCCGGCAAGAATCTGCCCTAAATTATACGC
The DNA here is from genome assembly GCA_011428145.1 of Ericerus pela. Lineage (NCBI taxonomy): Eukaryota > Metazoa > Arthropoda > Insecta > Hemiptera > Coccidae > Ericerus > Ericerus pela. The sequence continues at coordinate 839,363 of WOFM01000553.1, forward strand.
GGGTGACGATTCGTATGGCCCGTATACAGAACCAGAAATTGCCACATTCGCCGTATTTTTGATTATCAAAATAACATTCTCTTTAGTTGATACGACAGCCACCAAAAGAATTAATCCGAAAACGCCAACACGGACACTCATATTTTATACAGTAAAAACAAAATTAATAACGAATAAAATTTTTCGTTGAACTAACCGTTTGTTCGCATCTACACTTTTCACAAATTCAAATCAACTAACTTTAAAGGATGCAACTTGCATCGACTTCTTTTTATAGAAAAGGAAACAAAGAAGGTACATAGAAACTTTTGAAACTTTGACCTGTCACATACGCTCGAGTGTTTTCATCGTTAACAAAAAAAACAATAACATTACCGCCATTAATTGGTAAAACGTGGAGCTAAAATTGATGCAAAAATTGTTTTTTCATTTTTATCACTAAGTGAAACGATAAATTTCTACGTAAGAACAGACATCAGCATTTCTCGGAATATTTCATCACACGAAAATTGCGAAATTCATTACGTAGACCACTCGATGAGATTCAGCATTGAGACAAAATGAAGAAAAGTTGGGCTCGTTGAAGATAATTTATAACTGAAATAGGTATTCTCAGTCGGTAGGAAGGTAACTTGTACGTAAAGTTGCTCTAAATGTCCCGATTGGCAAAAGGTTCCACAAACGGTGACTGAAACCATTCTTGTGAATTGTGCACAAAAATTGTTTCAATATTTCAAAAATTCGGCCAATCAGAACACACGTGGCTGGTAAATCAGCATTTTTACCAGATGAGAAACATTTGTGAAACATTTGTCACATTATTGAAAACTCCCGCTAGGACATTACTGAAACGTTATGAAAAACAGTTGCGACGTGTCACAAATGTCCCAGAAATGTTACACTAAGACGGTCAACGATGCATTTTTCTTCCAGTTACAAATATCAGTGATCTTCCACTAATATGTTACAAAGATGATACAGTGGAGCTCTCATCTGTGCATGAATTTGCAGTGTTTCACAAATGTTACAAAAATGTTGAAAAATTGTTACAGTCGAGCTCTTATCAGTGTAACTTTTGTGTGCCATTGCAACAAGAATTTACCAAGTATGTACGTTATTAATGCTTCATGAATGTTTCAACTGAAAATTTTGTATGTGTTTTTAGTCTCTATACCATCTCGCAGCAATTCTTAAATTTTCAATGTTACAATGTTACTTCATAAATGTTTCAACATAAGTACTGGAAAGTCCAGTGGCAATGGAGTGCTAAACTTATCAAGCGCTATCAGTTCTAAAAGTGTGTTCATGGAGATTATTTACATCTTTTCACATACGCTATTTTCTATAAGGAAAAAAACATTCATATCTTCCTTCTGCAGTTATTTTTCATACAACTTTTAATTTCAGAACCTGCGCAAATAAAACGAAATAATGTTTTAGTAACAAAAATTTCACTTCCTACATTAAATATTTCCTTTCATAAATACCTGTTATCATACTACAAAATTGTTATAAAAAATACACGATCACCTTTTCAGCACTTGTTATTTCTGCTGCCAGAGCGCGACTTTTTCATATTGAATTTCCCCATTGTTCAAGAAGAAACTTCATCATAGATGATATATCGTGTACTACTTCAGATAAAAACAGTGCCCATCTGTGAATTGCTAGTAAATTACTAATTCCCTTTTTTTAGACTTTTTAAAATAAGATAAAATTCTAGTGAATCATTATTTAAAAATTTTTGAAACATGGTTCTAGCGGTCAATTCCATAAAATTTTCTAGCTATTATCGGTAAACATTTTTAGATACCTAGGTATTGCAAATAGATTATAAAATTGATGCAGTATTACAGAGGATAAAATTGTCTTGTACGCCATTTTGAAAAACATTGTCACGTTGAAATATCATGACTTCATTTATGGGTAATTGTTACGACGCATGTATGTGACAATTGTGACTGAATGATTTATGTAACCTTGCCAATGAGGATTATCTTTAAACCATTAATTTCAGTGTTGGTATTCGACTTCATCTCACTTTTTCCGAGAGGAATTATATACGTACTATATTCCATTAAGAAAGTCTGAGAGCAAAAAATAAACTCATCTGAGACATTTACAACGTTGTTCCTATATTATTAGGCATTGATTTGTTAGGTTTCTTCAAAACGAATACCCGTATCATTACAAGCAGATCCATAGTCGGAGTAAAATGCCAAGCGGGAAGAAAAAAAATTTTTTATAACTTAGAAATTCTGCAAGAAAAAATTTTTTTAATTAAAAATTAAAAAATATAGTGAATGGGCTTTGTGGGGACTTAACACTCGTATGAGGTGTTAGGGGCTCGCACTCCTCGATGACAGTTGTCGCCAAATGGACTGCTTATTATTTGTCTCAACGACGTTAAAACATTGCACGAAAACGTTTGAATGTAATTACTTGCAATTACTTGCAATTAATGTACAAAAACCAAACTGTGACTAATCAGACAATTATAATGATGTCATGATTCAGTATGTGAACCTGTCCGTCATTCTTTATCACAATAGGAACTGATGCACTTCCCTTATACACAGACGTACGCATTTATTACATATATATGTGTGTGTCTGCGTGTGTTTGTGTGTGTGCGTGTAAAAGAGCCTCTATATAAACCACCCAAACCAGCTCTAAAATTACCAGTGTTTATCCAGGTTTTGGTTCTCCCATATGTTTTACATATGAGGTGGCAGGATACGCAATTAATCTGTTGATTACCTTTTTGTGTGAATATTCTCTCCTGACAAGGTATTCCACAGGTTTCTTTCCTTTTTTTTTAAACTCAGAAAAAAAAATTGAAAATTTTTCCAAGGAGCAAAGAGCGTCGCAAAGGTGAGTGTTTCCCCCCGCCCCCTGACAACAGGCCTGATTGGGAGAACTTTATTTTTTCAAGTAAAAAAGGTAGCCTAGGGAGGTAGATACTTGATAATCATAAGAATATTATTGATGATAATAAGAAGAACTAATTTTTCACCATCAATATAAAAATAGTATAAATGAGTGCGATGGTTCATTTAACCAAAAGTAGGCTATAGCACTTGAAAGTTAACCAAAATCGAAGAATTGTTGAAGGCGACAACGACGTACAATGGATACTAATTGTGGGAGTAAATCATTGTTTACGCTCCGAATGAGAAAATATAGTCGATAAAATGAAAAAGAGAAAGAAACAAATGTAAAAAGTACCGGTACAAAACTATATCAAGTAAAAAAAAAAAAGAATTCATTTTTATGGAGGACGTTGACTCACAAAAACGAAAAATTTTTGTTATTCATTGAACGACGACTTATTACTATTGTCACTATCACGATCTGATTACCAAAAATAATTCAAACTAAGTTAATTTTTACAAAAATCGTAGTTCGCAACAATCATTACACTCATAGTCGAGTTGTGACCTAACCAAAATTTTGTTAAATTTTAGATGATAGTCATAAAAAGAAATCTAATGCGTTATTTCCAACATAGTATTTATTCACTAATGTTACCTATTGACGACTAACTTTTTATTTTTTATTTTTTTTTATTTTTTTTTTTGAAAATCGACCTTTCATTAGAAAAAAGTGATTCTCTGAAAAGTAGCAGCTTTTTCTTTTCAAATTACAGGTACCTACAATAAATTGTGTTTGTCAAACAAAACATACCTACATGGTAGCTAAATTGCTGAAATTATATTGCATACCTATATCTATAGTATGTTAGTATAATAATTATCTTCATACGACGACTCGAGGCATTGCAACTGATCAGATGTAATAATTTTTCATTCTTGATTCTCATTTTTATTTTCGACGCTGAACTCCGGATACCAATATCGTTTCATCACCTCGAACTTTTATTTTTAACCGATTTCAAAAAAAGAAGGAGGACCTGTTTTGTAAAAATTTCTAAACAAAAATTGTCATTATAATTTTTCCCTATATTTTGCCTGGGTATGCTTTTAAATCGGTACTAACACAATAAATATTATTCAGTTTCTGATATCTACTTTAAAAAAAAATTTTCTTCATGCATCACAGTGTTATCACAGAAAGTAGTTAAAAAACAGACAAAAATAGTTTTTATCATATTACAAAAATTCGATCGGTATATATGTTTTTTTGTGTTTTTTTTAAGCTTGTTCCCACCTAATTTTTTAACAAAGGTAGATGAACTTTTTTTTAAATGATAGAAGATCATCCGATGGTGGCCCTATTAAATTTTGTTTTATAATCGATGAAGGAGTTTATGAGTTATCTTTAACGAAAACACTGTTAGTTTTAAAATAATATTGCCAGCGCTAGAAACGAAAAATCATTGAAAAAAATTCTTTCATCAAGAAACCAAAAACAAATAAAAAATCTTTAAAAAGAAAAAAATAATTCTTTTAAAATTTCTCCAGTTAAATCTACTGGAATTTAAATGAAACGAAAAAAATATTATGGCATGTCAATAATTTTTTTCAGTAAATAGAACCAACCTCTAAAACACAATAAAAAATGCGTTAAAAAGAGAAAAATAATTCTTATACAATTTCTTTGAACATTAGAGTACCTACATTTTGACACAAACCTGTTAAATTGAGGAAAGTAAAAGGTAAGTTCTCTGAAGAGACTGTTTAATTTTGCAGAGATAAATTTCATTACTTTTTTTTTCAATAATTACTAAATTTCCGGCAATTTTTAGGGAATTTCCGAACTAACGGAAAAGGATTCGTGATTCGTTGTTCCGTTGTTTGTAAATAAATGATTCGAATTACGAATCACCCATCACGAACCATTTTCAGCCCCAAAAAAGGATTCGAATCCGTTTTTGTACGAATCCTGCCCGCTCTTGCCAACGGGAGTACATCGTTTCGCGGCAAGTGTGTATCCCACCTTTTTCTTGTTCCCTGTATTACTCAGGATACCCGCAACATCGGGGATTGCTGGTAGGAAATTACCTTATTATTTGGAACGGACTATTATATAGTAAGAAAAAAAAAAAGGACGTTATTATTTTAAAGGTAAGTTACAACTGCTTATTTTTTCGTTTCAAATTAATAAAATTAACAGAAGAACTTATTCAGATAAATTGATAAAATGCTCTCGAAGCTTAAGAATAACATAGTTCCCGTTTCGCCTCCAAATTTCTAATTTCAACCCCAGTTACTATATAACAACTTTTACCAGATCCACGAATCTGTAACTCATAAAATGGAAAGATCAAGTGAATTAGTACCACTTGTAGTGTCGAAGAGTATTCACCTTCTTTGAATGGAATATTTGTTGTTGTTGTTATTTCTCCGGCAGCAATCTTCTCAAAATTATATGCGGGTAAGGATTTTTTTGATCATTTACCATCCCAGAAACTGGTATTATCGACGAATTGCTAATGGGCACATAAGAGGCATTTTCCGCAGCTGATGCAACCGACAAAATTAATCCGAAAACACCAACACGAATACTGATAATTTGTATAGTAGATAATAACAAAATTAGCAACAAATAAAATTTTTCGCCATTAATAATTTAAACAACACATTTGTTCAATTTAATACTTTTCACGAATTCAAATCAACTCATTTTAAAACATGCAACTTGCAGCGACTTCGTTTTATAGAAAAGAAAGTCTGGAAGGTTAGTAGGAACTTTGAAACTTTAGCCTGTCACAGATGCTTAAGCTTTTTCATCGTTAGTAAAAATAATAACTTTTCCGCTATTAATTGATAAAACGTGAAGCTAAATTTGCTGCATTTTTTTTTTTTTTTTGTATTTTCATTACAAAGTGAAACGATAAATGTCTATATCTAAGATCAGATATTAGAATTTCTTGGAATATTTCATCACACGAAAATTGTGAAATTTACTGTAGACTACTCGATAAAATTCACCATTGGAACCAAATGAAGAAAACTTTGGCTCATTGTAAATAATTGATAACGGAAATAGGAATTCTCATTTAGTAGGTAGGAGGTAATTCATAGGTATTGCTACAAATATCCCGATTGGCAAAATGTTTCGCAGATTTTTTAATTGTGTACAAAATTTTGACCTTTTTTTCAGAAACTAACCCAGTGGCAAATCCTGTGGGAGAAACGGGGGAATTCCTGCAAATGACCTTCCCCAAAAAATTCATAGGAAAAAGGGAAGTACGATTACAGAACACACACATAAGTCGTCAAAAATTGGTTAGAGAACAAAAAAAAATTCAAGTCCTTAAAAATTTTTTCATTTCCCCGTCACAAGAATTACACTCTCGACACGCCACTGAACTAACCATTACTTATGAATATCATTTGCGGCTAAAAATTTCTAATTCCCTTATTTTCTTCTTTGGTGAAGCAGTTTTACCTATTAGAAAATAAATAGGTAATACATTTAAGTATCGTTAAAAAAGAAAAGTTACAACAGCATCAAAAGAATTTATCGTTATACGACATAAATTGTTAGTGGTCAGAGTTTAAGAATCGCACGGTTCTTGGCTCCATAAAAAATTCATAATGTTATTCCCAGTCACGGTATAACACCTTATTCCAGATCCAGCTATCTTTATTCCTTCATTAATACGAACTATCATGTCAATTTCTACGGCATCCAAGTGAAAAATGTATTCATATTCTTTGACAGGCATATCCATGGTTTTTGTTTCTCCGGGAGCAATCATTCCTGAATAATATAAGAACCTGGAGTACTAATCTTTTCCTCCGTATGCATATCCATAAATTTGCTCATTTGCCATATTTTTGATGCGAATAGAAATGACATCTTTCTTAGCTGTAACGATAGCCACAAACAAAATATTATAATAAAGAAAAAAAAATTGAAGATGAATATTTTTCTCAATTAACTTCCGTTCGCTCAGTCTAATAAAGCCTGATTCACATTTGGCTAGTTTTCTAGCTACTAGTCAGCTAGTTGGGACACTATTCTGTTAAAGGTTGAAGTCTTATAAAATCCCATTAGAATCTCGTATGGACCTGCCAAGTTTAAAATGATTTTAAATGGTTAAAACAGCGTACTGAATTTAACTGCTAACAGAATAGTACCCCAAGTAGCTGGCTAGTAGCATAAAAACTAGCCTAGTATGAATCAGACTTTATACCTATTAGTTAGATATTCCCGAATTCTAACCAACATAGCCTACTTCGAAAGATACACATTACTAGTGGTAATTAATTTTTATGGGAAAGAAAAACGGACACGTAGGTACGGGGGAACTTTTAAACTTTGACCACCACCATCTCGGGCTTAATGGTCTGCAGCACGGTGCATAAGTACTTAGTAAATTTAAAATATTAAAATATCCATTTTCTTTTATCTTTTTTTAAACAAACTGAAGTGATAAAGTTTTCTACAAATGCAAACATCAACAGTGAAGAGAAAAATCTGAATATTGGTGTAAATATGGTGAGGTGGTAATTTGGTGATCAATTACTCTCAAAACCTTTTTTTTTTTTTTTTCAAAAGATAATTCAGCCCATTTTCAAAATAACTTAATGAATAAACTTTCCGATCACGCCACTGAATCTGAACCATATATTATGTATACCGATTTTCAATATTTTTTTTTTCTCTCAAGATTTCAAACCAATAGCAGGCCGAGAGCATTGTAAAGGAAAATATCTCATTACAAATCGTAATTACGTGATTATAGGTATTATTATTAGTTTTCAATATTTTTATCTAAAATTTTTAATCAAATTATTTATCATAAATGGTCCATCAACTGAATTTTAGGTGAAAATTTATCAAAAATTCTTATTCTTTGTGGATAAAAAATATAAACTTTTCATCTTGCACTCGGTGAATTTGACAAACTTTACAACAAAGAAGATTCTAAGAATACGTACCTTTATATTATATAATATAAGGCTGTAATTTCTATGCTTTTCCATATTTTTTTTCAACATTATCTACCGGAAATACACTTGTTTGAGCATATTTTGTCATATTTTTCCTAAAAAAGTCGTTTCCAGCATATTTTAATTTTTATGGAGAATATATTGGAATATTTTACCCATTTTACCAGATTAGCGAAATATTTTTCAAATTAATATTTTGTTCATGAAAAACTCAAATACGAACCTCTATGAGAAGAAAAAGTAAAAACAAATTTTCTACAGGTAAAAAAAAAAAAGACAAGATTTGGTGGGATAATGTTTGAGAATATTTGGGAATATTTTTCATTTTAAGGGAATATTTTGAGAATATTTTCGCCCTGACATGGACAGAATTAAGCGTATATTTTCGCCTTTTCAGGGAATATAAATCACAGCCTTAATTACGCATCTTTGTCTGAATAAATTTAGGTAAGAACTTACACCGAGTTAAGATTTCCCATTATTTTTTATTTTTCTAAAAAGTCCCCATTTTTCGGAGACCAACCATAAATGACCGCCGAACATCATTGGCAGCTATTATACAATTTGAACTGACTAAAATTTTTTGTTTTTTTTTTTGTTAATGAAATCTTACCTATAAGTATATGTAGTTTGTTCCAAATAAGAAGTTAATAAACATAACTCAAATTAAATATTGCTAGGCAAAATGAGAATTGTATGCGAACAGTAAAAGAGAGCCGGGTAAAATTACCTTTTTATTTGAAACGGATTATTATATAATAAAACAAAAAACGTCCTTTCTTCAAAGGTAATTAAGTTAAGATGGCTTATTTTTTTGTTTCAAATTAATAAAATTAACAGGAGAACCTATTCAAATAAATTACTAATGCTCTCGCAGCTGGAGAATGGCACAGTTCTCGTTTCGCCTCCAAATTCCAAATGTTACCCCTGTTGCAACGTAACAACTTTCACCAGATCCACGAAATCAAGTCATTTAACACGACTTTCAGTGTCAAAGTATATTCACCTTCTTTGGCTGGAATATTCGTGGTCGTTGTTTCTCCGGCAGCAATCTTCCCTAAATTATTTGCGGGTAAAGATTTTTTTTGATCATTTACCAACCCAGAAATTGAAATTATCGACGAATTTCTGACAGGCACATAAGATGCATTTTCCGCAGCTGATACGACAGCCGCAAACAGAATTAATCCGTAAACGCCAACACGGACACGCATATTTTATACAGTAAAAACAAAATTCCCCTACTAATAATTTGAACCATACGTTTATTCACTTAAATACTTTTCACGAATTCAAATCAACTCACTTTGAAAGATTTAACTTGAATCAACTTCGTTTTATAGAATGGGAACTTTGAAACTTTGACCTGTTGATGCTCAAAAATTTTCATGGTTAACAAAAATAATAACTTTTCCGGTATTATTTGGTAGGAAATGGAAAATAAAATTGTTGAAAAAATTTTTTTTTCATTTTTATCTCAAAGTGAAACGATAATTATTCTACGTAAGAACAGACATCAACATATCTCGGAATATTTCATCAAAAGAAAATCACGAAATTTATTGTAAACCACTCTGATTCAGCAATAAGAGAAAATGAATAAAACCTGGGCTCATTGAAGATAATGTATAACAAAAATTGGGTAGGTATTCTCAGTCCGTAGGTAGGTAAATCATAAGTAGGTATTTCTCTAAATACATCACCACTGAACATTATTGGCACCTATCTTATAAAATATTAAAAAAGCCACTTCTGTAACGCTATCACCTGACAAGTTTTACAGACATATATTAGACTATGCTTATATTCGAATTTACCTAGAAATAATGTTTTATTACATAAGATCATATTAAGGCATATGGTTAATTCTGTGTAAATTATTGCTGCCTTGCAGCATTGGGTACTCTCTAGTATAAGTAATGTACATTTCAATGAACAACAATTTTTTTTTTCTATTAATAAAATTTTACCTGTAAAAATAAAACTGTAACATCTAAAAGAGGTTGTAATGTACCTATTTAGAACCACTTTCAGAGTTACACTGTAAGAAGGAATAATATTAAAATATTCCTTGATTAATTAAAGTATTGAATTTAGTTGTCCACATAATATTGTAGACCTTAACTTTGTATGAGACTAAAATATCAAAAACACAATTATTATTTCAAACACTTTACTTTGAATTCAAACAAGTTAACACATAATATCAAATATTGGGATAAGTAAGTACACGTAATACTTTAGAAAATATATCAAACAAAACTGATTGAAGTGAGCATCGAATGTATCGTTGCCAGAATTTATATACCCGTTCAAGTACATGGTGTATGTGACTGAATATGGTGAATAGACCAAGTGAAGTAGGGATTGTTACAATAGGGATTTGCTGATTCACAATAATATTGAGGGACAGGTGTTTATAGGTTGCTAGAAGTGGCAACTGATTTCACAGTTTGTGACATTTCAGATAGGTAAATTGTATATTGTTTATGAAAAATATAATGGGATGTTTTGGTTAATATCGAATACCTATAGATTTGGTATTCGAAACAGTGTTAATGAATATTGTTTGTTATAATTAAAAATAGACAAAAATATACGTTACAAAAATACATTATTATTTTAAAGATAATTTGCGACAGTTTATACTTCTTTAACTGAAATTAATAATATATTAACAGAAGAGCTTATCCAAATAATCTGTTGGAGTGCTCTCAGTTTCAATTAAGAATCACACGGTTCTTGTTTCGCTTTCAAATTCCGATAGTTAGACCCAATTACAACATAACAACGTTTTTCAGATCCAGAAATCTTTTTTTCATAAAAAGGAGGCATCAATACAACTGACCCGGCTCTCAACGTCAAAGTACATTCACCCTCTTTGGGTAGAAGAATCATGGCTTCCTTTTCTCCGGGAAAAATCGACCCAAAATTATAGATGGCCGAGAAATCCTTTGGCCCGTCTATAAACCAAACAAATCCCACATTCGCCAAATTATTGATGCGGCAATGAACGGAAATTTTCCACAGCTGATACTACAGCTACAAACAGAATCAATCCAAAAATGCCAACACGGACACTCATATTTCATATAGTAAAAAACAAATTAGCAACAAATAAAATTTTTAGCAATTAATGATTTCAACCACATGTAGGTTCACTTCTATATACTTTTTGCAAATTCAAATTAACTCGCTTCAAAAGATGCAACTTGCAACAAGTTGGATTTATAAAAGAGAAAACAGCGAAGGTACGTGGGAACTTTGAAACTCTGACCTGTCACGGATGCTCAAGCATTTTCATCGTTAGTAAAAATAATTAATTTTCCGCTATTAACTGATGATAAAACGGGAAGCGAAAATTGCTGCATTTTTTTGCATTTTTATCACAAAGTGAAACGATAAATGTCTATACCTAAGATCGGATATCAGAATTTCTCAGAATATTTCATCACACGAAAATTGTGAAATACTCGATAAGATTCTGCATTGGACAAAATGAAGAAAACTTGGACTCGTTGAAGATAATTTACAACCGAAATAAGTTATCTTAGTCGGTAGGTACGTAACTAATGGGTATAGATCTATAGCTCTAAATGTCCCCATTGACAAAAAGTTTCGCAGATTGTTTAATTGTGCACAAAAGTTTGATCTTTTTTTCAGAAACTAACCCAGTAACAAATCCTGTGGGAGAAACGGGGGAATTCCTGCCAAATGGCCTTCCCCAAAAAATTCATAGAAAAAAAGGAAGTACGACCACAGAAAACACAAAAATTGTCAAAAATTTGTTGAAGAGCAAGAAAATAATTCAACTCCTCAAAATTTTTTGTTATTTTCCCCCTCCAAAAAATAACTGGCTAGATCCACCACTGAACCAACTATGACTCATGAATATCATTGATGACTACTAATTTCAAGTTCCCATTTTTTCTCTTTGAGAAACAGATACAGAGAAATTTAGCAACGTAGTAACCAGAGTTAGATGTATTCAAGCCAGTAGAATCCAAAAATCACATTGATTTTAATGTAAACTGTGTTCTCTACAGCACAGGGTCAAAAATATGTTGGTATGATCCGTGTGCAATACAGCATACACGCTGTGAATGGCAATCAGATTTGTGTGCACAGATGCACACATAGCAGAGAGAGTGATAGGGGATTTTGCACATGCACACAGACACACATACATATATATACGTATGGCATTATGTCATAGTTTACGTTGTTTCTTGTCTCTATAAGAAGATAAGAAACAACACAGCGCATCTTATCAGGTAATTTGTCATGGCCCATATAATGTATCTTACCTGTACATACATACAGGTATGAACATACAAACTTACATGTATTATTTATTTAATATCATCAAGACAAAATATGCCAGCTTTTGGGCGGCAACTGTTGTCAAGGAGTCTTAGCCTCTGTACCTCATACGAGTATTGTCCCCACAATTATCATTCGTTTCTAAAAATTTGTTTTTCATAACTTTTTTGAGAGGGAAAGAGAGGTGTTGCAAAAAATAGTGATTTACATGGGTGGAAAGTAGATGATTGCCACTTTTTGCCCTTATATCGGAAATAACAATTTGGTAGTCTTGACGATTTCAGGAGTTTGCTCTTTTTTTTCATTAAGTAATTTAATAAGGGATTTTGTATGGAGCGTGGCATTTTTTGTGTTATAGGGGACAAACAAACAAGACAAAAGTGTGGCAAGTATATGACAGTCTTCAAATACTTCTTTGTAATTCTCTTTAAAGAAAATTTGGTTTTTCATTAGACATACAGAATTAAATAAGTGACTCTAAGGAATAAAATTATACTATTGATTTATCAAAAACTCATGGATGATCTAGTAATTAATCCACCAGTAATTGATCAAATTCAAATAGTAGATCCACCGGTAATTATCATTAGATTGGTAATTTCACACTGAATAAGGACAATCATAATATTATACCAGATCCAGAGTTATTGAAATCCTTTTTCAGATAATAAATAAAATTCAAGAGGAACTTTCGTTAAAGCATTTCTTGTAATATGATTCTTAAACCCTAGACACTAAAACTTTATGTTATATAAGTTCTTCCATTAATTTTATTAATTTGAGAATAAAAAATAAAAGCTGTTGTAATTTACTATCTTTTTCAATGATATCGACATAAATGTTTTTTATTTTTTAGTAGGTAAAATTTCATTGCTAAGGGTGTGGGGATTTCATTATGAGTGAGAATTAAGAGGCTTGACAGCCAGATGACAGTAGCCACCAAATGGTTTGCCATTACAGTGCACTGCACATTAAGCACTTACGTTTGTTCGTTTATAAGTACTTGTGAAATCTTGCAAGTACGTTACAAATACCGGACTATGACTAATTGAGAGATCTCTCTTGGGGGACATCATAAACTGGATATCAGTGCATGTGCCATAATTTATCAGTTATCATAGCAACTGTATAGTACAACGCAACTGATTAGCACATAGACATAACGTATTTTCTACATATGTGTGCTTGTATGCGTGTTCAGAGCCAATATAAAAGGCACCAGTAAATAATATACAGTAGCCATTGTTTACTGAGGTTGGCTCTCTCTAACTCCTGTATGAAGTTGGTAAACAAAAAAATAATCGGAGATTACCTTCTGCGGTGGAATCTCTTCTACAATGTAAGGTATCTATTTCTCAAAGAGAAAAAATGGGAACTTGAAATTTTTAGTCATCAATGATATTCATGAGTCATAGTTGGTTCAGTGGTGGATCTAGCCAGTTATTTTTTGGAGGGGGAAAATAACAAAAAGTTTTGAGGAGTTGAATTATTTTTTTGCTCTTCAACAAATTTTTGACGATTTTTGTATGTTTTCTGTGGTCGTACTTCCTTTTTTTCTATGAATTTTTTGGGGAAGGCCATTTGGCAGGAATTCCCCCGTTTCTCCCACAGGATTTGCTACTGGGTTAGTTTCTGAAAAAAAGATCAAACTTTTGTGCACAATTAAACAATCTGTGAAACTTTTTGTCAATGGGGACATTTAGAGCTATAGGTCTATACCCATTAGTTACGTACCTACCGACTAAGAATACTTATTTCGGTTGTAAATAATCTTCAACGAGTCCAAGTTTTCTTCATTTTGTCCAATGCAGAATCTTATCGAGTATTTCACAATTTTCGTGTGATGAAATATTCTGAGAAATTCTGATATCCGATCTTAGGTATAGACATTTATCGTTTCACTTTGTGATAAAAATGCAAAAAAATGCAGCAATTTTCGCTTCCCGTTTTATCATCAGTTAATAGCGGAAAATTAATTATTTTTACTAACGATGAAAATGCTTGAGCATCCGTGACAGGTCAGAGTTTCAAAGTTCCCACGTACCTTCGCTGTTTTCTCTTTTATAAATCGAACTCGTTGCAAGTTGCATCTTTTGAAGCGAGTTAATTTGAATTTGCAAAAAGTACATAGAAGTGAACCTACGTGTGGTTGAAATTATTAATTGCGAAAAATTTCATTTGTTGCTAATTTGTTTTTTACTATATGAAATATGAGTGTCCGTGTTGGCATTTTTGGATTGATTCTGTTTGTAGCTGTAGTATCAGCTGTGGAAAATTTCCGTTCATTGCCGCATCAATAATTTGGCGAATGTGGGATTTGTTTGGTTTATAGACGGGCCAAAGGATTTCTCGGCCATCCATAATTTTGGGTCGATTTTTCCCGGAGAAAAGGAAGCCATGATTCTTCTACCCAAAGAGGGTGAATGTATTTGACGTTGAGAGCCGGGTCAGTTGTATTGATGCCTCCTTTTTATGAAAAAAAGATTTCTGGATCTGAAAAACGTTGTTATGTTGTAACTGGATCTAACTATCGAAATTTGAAAGCGAAACAAGAACCGTGCGATTCTTAACTGAAACTGAGAGCACTCCAACAGATTATTTGGATAAGTTCTACTGTTAATATTTTATTAATTTCAGACAAAGAGGTATAAACTGTCGCGAATTACCTTTAAAATAATAATGTGTTTTATTTTTACGAAGTAAAATTTAATTAAGTAATAGAAAAAAAAAATTGTTGTTCGTTGAAATGTACGTTACTTATACTAGAAAGTACCCAATGCTGAAAGGCAGCAATAATTCACACAGAATTAACCAGGTGCCTTAATATGATCTTATGTAAAAAAAAATTATTTCTAGGTAAATTCGAATATACGCATAGTCTAATATATGTCTGTAAAATTTGTCAGGTGATAGCGTTACAGAAGTGGCATTTGTAATATTTTATGAGATAGATGCCAATAATGTTCAGTGGTAACGCAGTTAGAGAAATATCTACCTATTTTTGTTATACACTTTGAGATAAAAATGAAAATAAATTTTTTTCAACAATTTTAGCTTCCATTTCCTACCAATTAATACCGGAAAAGTTATTATTTTTGTTAACCATGAAAATTTTTGAGCATCAACAAGTCAAAGTTTCAAAGTTTCCATTCTATAAAACGAAGTTGATTCGAGTTAAATCTTTCAAAGTGAGTTGATTTGAATTCGTGAAAAGTATTAAAGTGAACAAACGTATGATTCAAATTATTAGTAGGGGAAAAATTTTACTTGTTGCTAATTTCGTTTTTACTGTATAAAATATGCGTGTCCGTGTTGGCGTTTACGGATTAATTCTGTTTGCGGCTGTCGTATCAGCTGCGAAAAATACATCTTATGTGCCTGTCAGAAATTCGTCGATAATGCCAATTTCTGGGTAGGTAAACGATCAAAAAGAATCCTTACCTGCAAATAATTTTGGGAAGATTGCTGCCGGAGAAACAACAACCACGAATATTCCAGCCAAAGAAGGTGAATATACTTTGACACTGAAAGTCGTGTTAAATGACTTGATTTCGTGGATCTGGTGAAAGTTGTTACGTAGTAACAGGGGTTAAAATTTGGAATTTGGATGCGAAAAGAGAACTATGCCATTCTTCAGCTGCGAGAGCATTAGTAATTTATCTGAATAGGTTCTCCTGTTAATTTTATTAATTTGAAACGAAAAAATAAGCCATCGTAACTTATTTACCTTTGAAGAAAGAAAGTTTTTTTTTTTTTATATAATAGTCCGTTTCAAATAAGAAGGTAATTTTTTATCCACAATACCCGAGTTTTCAGGCATCGTGAGTAATAAAGGGGAGAAGAAAAAGGTGGGATACACACTGAACGCGAAACAAAGTACCCTAGGTGTTGACAAGTGTGGGCAGGATTCGTGAAAAACGGATTCGAATCCTTTTTTGGGGCTGAAAATAATTCGTGATGCGTGATTCGAAATTCGAATCATTTTAGAAGAAGCAATATGATTCGTGATTCGAACTACATTGAGAAACAGAGGATTTGTGATTCGAATCATTTATTTACAAACAACGGAACAACGAATCCACGAATCCACGAATCCTATTCCGCTAGTTTGAAAATTACCGAGAAATTCCCGGAAATTTGGTAATTATTGGAAAAAAAATTCATGAATTTATTCCTTTCAAAATTAAACAGTCTCTCCAGAAAACGTTTATCTTTCACTTTCTCAAATAAAACAGGTTCGTATCAAAAAGTACTCGAATGTTCAAAATTTTTTTCAAACATAAAGTTCAAAGAGAATTATTTAACGTTCGAGGCTTTGAGGATTCGTGATTCGTAGACAAATGATTCGTGCAAATCACTTTTAATCTCTGGACCGAAAGTATTTATAATTCATGATTAGAGTCACTTTTCTGTTAAGGATTCATAATTCATGATTTGAATAAGTTTGTTGAGGATTCGGCTCTCTTTTGCTGTTCGTATACAATTTTCATTTTGCCAAGCAATATTTAATTTGAGTTATGTTTATCAACTTTTTATTTGGATCAGACTACATATATAGGTAAGATTTCATTAACAAAAAAAAAAAAATCTTAGACAGTTCAAATTGTATAATAGCTGCCAATGATGTTCGGCGGTCATTTATGGTTGGTCTCCGAAAAATGGGGACTTTTTAGAAAAAATAAAAAGTAATGAGAAATCTTAACTCTGTATAAGTTCTTACCTAAACTGATTCAGACAAAGATACATAATTAAAGCTATGATTTATATTCCCTGAAAAGGCGAAAATATACGCTTAATTCTGTTCATATCAGGGCGAAAATATTCTCAAAATATTCCCTTAAAATGAAAAATATTCCCAAATATTCTCAAAAATTATCCCACCAAATCTTGTATTTTTTTTTTACTGTGGAAAATTTGTTTTTACTTTTTCTTCTCATAGAGGTTCGTATTTGAGTTATTCATGAACTAAATATTAATTTGAAAAATATTTCATTAACCAGGTAAAATGGGTAATATATTCCAATATATTCTCCATAAAAATTAAAATATGCTGGAAACGACTTTTTTAGGAAAAATATGACAAAATATGCTCAAACAAGTGTATTTCCAGCAGATAGTGTTGAAAAGAAATATGGAAAAGCATAGAAATTACAGCCTTATATTATATAATATAAAGGTACGTATTCTTAGAATCCTCTTTGTTGTAGAGTTTGTCAAATTCACCGAGTGCAAGATGAAAAGTTTATATTTTTTATCCTCAAAGAATAAGAATTTTTGATAAATTTTCACCTAAAATTCAGTTGATGGACCATTTATGATAAATAATTTGATTAAGAATTATAGATAAAAAATACCTATAATCACGTAATTACAATTTGTAATGAGATATTTTCCGTTACAATGCTCTCGGCCTACTATTTGTTTGAAATTTTGAGAAAAAAAAAAATTATTGAAAATCAGTATATATAATATATGTTTTAGATTCATTGGCGTGGTCGGAAAGTTTATTCATTCAGTTATTTTGAAAATGGGCTGAATTATCTTTTTCTTTTCTTTATTATAATATTTTGTTTGTGGCTATCGTTATAGCTAAGAAAGATGTCATTTCTATTCGCATCAAAAATATGGCAAATGTGCAAATTTATGGATATGCATACGGAGGAAAAGATTATTACTCCAGTGTCTCATATTATTCAGGAATGATTGCTCCCAGGAGAAACAAAAACCATGAATATGCCTGTCAAAGAATATGAATACATTTTTCACTTGGATGCCCAACAAATTGACATGATGGTTCGTATTAATGAAGAAATAAAGATGACTGGACCTGGAATAAGGTGTTATACGGTGACTGAGAATAACATTACGCATTTCTTATGAAGCCAAGAACCGTGCGATTCTTAAACTCTGACCACTAATAATTTATGTCGTATAACGATAAATTCTTTTGATAACTTTATTAATTCGAGAATACAAAATAAATGCTGTTGTAACTTTTCTTTTTTAACGATACTTAAATGTATTACCTATTTATATTCTAGTAGGTAAAACTGCGTCACTAAAAAAGAAAATAAGAGAATTAGAAATTTTTAGCCGCAAATATTCATTAGTAATGGTTAGTTCAGTGGCGGGTAAAGAGTGTAATTCTTGGGAAGGGGAAATGAAAAAAATTTGAGGACTTGAATTTTTTTTTACTTTCTAACCAATTTTTGACGACTTTTGTGTGTGTTCTGTGGTCGTACTTCCCTTTTTCCTATGAATTTTTTGGGGAAGGTCATTTGGCAGGAATTCCCTGGTTTCTCCCACAGGATTTTCCACTGGGTGAGTTTCTGAAAAAAGGTCAAACTTTTGTACACAATTAAGAAATCTGCGAAACATTTTGCCAATCGGGATATTTGTAGCAATACCTATGAATTACCTCCTACCTACTGAATGAGAATTCCTATTTCCGTTATCAATTATTTACAATGAGCCAAAGTTTTCTTCATTTGGTTCCAATGGTGAATTTTATCGAGTAGTCTACAGTAAATTTCACAATTTTCGTGTGATAAAATATTCCAAGAAATTCTAATATCTGATCTTAGATATAGACATTTATTGTTTCACTTTGTGATGAAAATACAAAAAAAAAATGCAGCAATTTTAGCTTCACGTTTTATCAATTAATAGCGGAAAAGTTATTATTTTTACTAACGATGAAAAAGCTTGAGCATCTGTGACAAGTTAAAGTTTCAAAGTTCCTACTAACCTACCAGACTTTCTTTTCTATAAAACGAAGTCGCTGCAAGTTGCATGTTTTAAAATGAGTTGATTTGAATTCGTGAAAAGTATTAAATTGAACAAATGTGTTGTTTAAATTATTAATGGCGAAAAATTTTACTTGTTGCTAATTTTGTTTTTATCTACTATACAAATTATCAGTATTCGTGTTGGTGTTTTCGGATTAATTTTGTCGGTTGCATCAGCTGCGGAAAATGCCTCTTATGTGCCCATTAGCAATTCGTCGATAATACCAGTTTCTGGGATGGTAAATGATCAAAAAAATCCTTACCCGCATATAATTTTGAGAAGATTGCTGCCGGAGAAATAACAACAACAACAAATATTCCATTCAAAGAAGGTGAATACTCTTCGACACTACAAGTGGTACTAATTCACTTGATCTTTCCATTTTATGAGTTACAGATTCGTGGATCTGGTAAAAGTTGTTATATAGTAACTGGGGTTGAAATTAGGAATTTGGAGGCGAAACGAGAACTGTATTATTCTTAAGCTGCGAGAGCATTATAACAATTTATCTGAATAAGTTCTCCTGTTAATTTTATTAATTTGAAACGAAAAAATAAGCAGTTGTAACTTACCTTTAAAATAGTAACGTGCTTTTTTTTTTTTTTTTTTTTACTATATAATAGTCCGTTTAAAATAAGAAGGTAATTTTCTATCAGCAATCCCCGATGTTGCGGACATCCTGAGTAATACAATGAACAAGAAAAAGATAATTAATAATTTTATTTATTTTTTAACCAAAAATTACAACAACCGATTCAAACCCCCATCCAAGGCCCAAAAAAATTCTACATAATTAAAACAATATTAGGTATTAATTTTTCTAAAATTCAATGATAATTTCATTTTTCTTCAAATTTTTACACCCCACCACAAAAAAACAGTTTTACATAGGGAACGAATCAGTTTTTTTGGAATGAGATTATAAATTAATAATACATAATATTACCTATCGTTTAGTTTTTTGTCTATAAAGAGGAAAAGAATTGATTATTTTTAATAAAAAATTGAGCATTACAAAAAAGTGATCGAACCTTGCAAGAAAATCAACTATATTGCAAATGCGCATGCGCTCGATCAAACTTTTTCACGTACTATTGAAAATTCCTACTTTTTTTTCTGTAAAGACGCACTAAAAAAGGTATTTCTCGGTTGTTGTTGCAAAAAATTATTTTTGAATCAATTTTCTTCTGTTCTGAAAATCGATCGATTAGTATCGAACATAAATAACTCTCATTTCGAAAATAATTCAATTACGGAAGAGAAAAAAATAGCCGGCACTCTTAAAATACACTTGTTCGGAAAACCGAACGTAGGGGTCGTAAATACATAAAAAAAAAAAAAAAAAAAAGAGAAAGAGTGAGAAAAAGAAAAAGGTGAACTTGAATAATTCGCTAATAGGCTACTTGTATAAATAGGCTGTAACCAATAGCGTGGCTCGTAGGCGAAGGAGGGGAAATGCAACCCTCGGCTGGTGCAGCCGGACGTCAAGAACACCCCCGTTTTGCATTCGAACTCTCTCGGCGGTGGAACTGTCAGTAATACGAAGCCTACTTTTAGATTTCGATTCGATCGCGTCCTGATCAGCCCTTGTCGGCTCTTGTGTGAATAAAATTTGATTATAAAAAAAAAAAAAAGTTTCGTTGGGTGCAACGTATTTCGTAACGCTCGGTAGTGTCCTCGTCATCGTCGTGGAATTCGTAAAATGGTGAGTACGTGATTTTATCACTATATATAGCCTACATTATATTTCATTCGTTAAATAATATTTCATTTTCAAACATTTTTTCAAGTTATTCAAAATTTTTGTCGACCTATTTTTGTTTACTTCGGCCAGTTGATTGAGAGAAAATTTTTTTATAATTATTGTCTTTTTTCGGGCAATTTTGGAACAACTACCTACTTTGCCTTCTCGTGCATACGTTTATCTGTAAAACAAATTTGATCAATAATCAAAGGAATAGAGTAATACGTTTAATTTTTAACCTTTTTTCTGAAAACCGTCGTACACCGTATATATATTATAAGTAAAGGAAGAAAATGAATTTTATTTTTCAAATGTGAAAATTCAAAACTTAATCATGTTGAAAACTCAAATTATCCCATCAACCTGTATATTCAAACTTTTTGGTATGACTATGGGGGAAGAAAGAGAAAAGTGAGTTCAAATTTGCTCGTAGCAATTGCTGAAACATTCTATTGAAAGTTTTTCTCTCATATTTTTTATCTCTCATTCTTGTTAAGAAAAACATAAAACACATCTGCACGTAGGTATATATTCGTTAACGTGTTCATCGTGAAAATGTGTTCTTTGGCAATAAAACAGTCCTATTCGATGTTTTTCAGTAATAATTACAAAAATAAAATTTAGTTCGAATTCATCAGCTCTTCTCTCTCACTCATACTTTCTTGTTTCATGTACACAAATTAAGTAACAATACAAAATATATTTCAAGACTATTCTCTGAACAGAATAAAAAAAAATTGTGAATAAGGGGCTCCGGTGAAATTAAGCCTTTTTGTTATATTTCAGACGTAAGGCTGGCTCGAAATCGACTCAAATAAATCTATCAGCTATTCATTCAGTCTGGTTAGGAGGGGGTATTAAAAACAACTTCAACAGAACAGAGGTCCACGAATATATACATTTTCAATTATTAATGAATTATTTGGCAACGAACCTAAAGAAGATTTGTATACATTTACAAATATAAAAGCTTTTATATTTTCTGATTAGTAACGCAAAAATAATTGCTGGTCAGGGGCTCCTCAAGTGGGATAAGGGGGTATCCTTGACTCGATTTCAGTTAACAAAGTCGTAATATCAACTGTGGACATCTTTTATTATTTTTTTGCTTAATACTTTTTTTTTCGAAAATTGACAATTCTGTTATAGAAAAGTTGGCTAAATTGGGAATTCCATCTGCCTTGTCTAAACCGAGATAGGCCTAACAATGTAGGTACAGTATTCTAAGAAGACACTGTATGTAGGCTATAGAAATATTAGACCAATCAGCCTTCTATAATATATAAACTCAAAAGGTCTGTTTGAACCAACTTGGCCGCATTTAGTCATGCATCATCTCACTTGCTGATGTTGGTTGTGTACCTAAATATATCCTGTGCACTGTGTTATTTCCAGTTGAAAATATTCTTACAAGCAATTTTCGATCTTTTACATTTTGAAAAAAATTCGCGGTTAATTCAGTAAAAATTTTATTTATTTTCGCCATTAATTTATAAAAGGTTTATCCGTGAATTGTTGTAAGATTTTGTTATAAAAACGTTTTAGTGATTCAAAAAGAATATTTTTGTATTTTTTTATTTAATGTTTAAGTGTTAGTAAAATCTTTGGTTGTAGTTAATACTAAAATTATAACCTACATTGAATAAATTCTATTATCAACAGTGGAAATTGAATAAATTTAATTAACCGAAATGTAGATATGGTTGTAAGCAGCGTTGAGCCTTACTCCAGTACTTTTTTTTTCTAAGATAGGCCTAACACTTAATTAGAAAATTAATGTTTGATTAGGTTAAATTCATCAATCGCATAATTTTAAACTACCTACCTGTACCTATAATTTTTAGTTATTCATATAATCACTATGTATTCTGTTGCAACTCGTTTAGTTTTAATCAGTCAATTATTTGAGAATTTCTTTAAGTGAAAAAGAAAAGAAAAATCCTAATTCATACAATACTGAGAGAATACTGTTAATTACAAACGACACAATAATTACTTCGTATTTCAATTTCCTAATGATATAGTTTACAATACTGCAATAATTATAGAAAATTAGGTAAAGGCGAAATTTATGGTAGAAAATAAAAGTCCATGAAGGTTTTTTTGATTATTATCGTGAGTTTCCGGGGTTTTTTCCAGGAATGTATTTTTTAGTCTACTACATAGTTTTTTCTGAATTTCTGAAATAAAGGAGGTATCAAATTTATTCAGTACTTTAAGGGAAAATGTATTCAACATAGGATTTTGGTATTGGAACGGTGAGAATTTATATTTTGAAAATTTGTGTCTTACCTTCGCGTACATATATTTCTTTTTTTGTTCATAAAATTTTAAAATACAAAAAACATCGTTCGAAAGCAAAATTTCGAACTAGCTATTGAATGAATCAAATTCTGATAACTTCATTCAAATGAGTTCTAAAGGAAGATGAAGAATGATGCGTGCAATAATTATGATTTTTAAGATATTACAGTCATTCAAAGATTAAATTTCTAGAACTTGAGGTAAAAATTTAGTTTCCCAATTTCTTTCCTATTCAGCCAATCAAAAAAAAGAAAAATTTTTTAAATTACCGTCTTTATTCGAACATTTGTGAAATAAGTTACAATTTTTAAACTTTTGAAGTGAACCATTTCTAACTAAAAAGGTTTATCTAAATATTTGATCAATAATTAACGGAACTTAGCAATAATTTATTTCCGATTTTTTAAATTTTTCCTAAGAGCCATTATATACCGTACATACAGAAAAAAATAACGGTGGATTTTTCTGTTCGAGTGTGAAAATTCAAACATTTTCAAATTAAAAACTTAAGTTGTGCCAAGAGCCTACGTATAGGCCACGCTTTTTAGAATAACTGTGGGAGGGGTAGAAAAAAGGAGGTATATAAATCAGCACTTATCCCTGCTGAAATAATTTGTAGAAAAAAACATAATTATAAAACGTCGCCCTCAAGCAGTAACCAAGTCCTAGGCAGTTTTTTGTAATTACAAATATCAAATTTAGTTGGAATTGATCAACTTTTTTCTCTCTTACTTCTTTTTTTTTATCCGTGGAGATTCTACAAGAGATCTTTCAAGCCTATTACCTAAACATAAAAAAAAACTTAAGAATGTAAGGGGCTCTTGTGAAAATCAGGGCTCAATGTTATAATGAAACGTTATACATCCGTTAGCTGTTCATCCAGTTTGGTTGACGTGGATGAAAATAGAGATGGCAGATTAAAAATAACACTAACTGGACTGAGATTTACGAATATACTTTTTCAGTTATTATTAAATAATTTGGCAAAATACCTAAAGAAGATCGGAACCTATATACGAGCAAAAGTTGTTCTAGTTTTTGATTAGAAAACTCGAAGACCTGTAATGAAAAAATAATTGCCAATCAGGAACCCATCGAGTGGCGACCGGTGATATCTCAACCCCTGATTCGATTTCAGTTTGATAAATCTTACTCATACAAATTATTGATCTTTTTTTTTTCTTAATAATTTTATTTTTCCAAAAGTTGGTTATTTTCTTATAAAAAAAAGTTTGACTATAATTAAGAATTTTCATCCCCCTAGGATAAACTGGGATAGGCCTACGATGTATTCGAAGAAGACGTAGCTATACCTATACTTCCACGTGAATTCATTTTACGGAGAAAGAATGGGTTTCATGTTTCTCAAATACATCCCTAAAATTTTCTTTTAAAATCACATCGAAGGGAAAACCTGTAAGGAAATGGAAAAATGTTAGTAATGAAGATAGGCTGGTATAGATTTTAGGAAACATCACTAAATAGACAGAATAGATAGAATCGAACTCGATAAATCATGACGAAAATGATAGGGTAAACTTTTAATACACATATGAGTAGGTATGTAGTGTAGGTACAAAACCAGTTCAATAATTTAATCGATATCTAAAATGTTTTATAAATTGATACAAAATACTATGTAGGTATCTTGATAAAAGTCGTTTTCAAATGGGGTGAAGAAAAAATACATCAACATAAATGAATATTTTTAACGCAAACACCCACTAATTTAGTCGACAATTTGGCTGAAATATTTTCACAGATGCCATTGCACGTAGATGAAGAAGCAACGACAAACGGCTGTAACGGACACGAATTAAACAATTGCCTTTGTTTGGAAGATGAATACGCCGGAACAAGTTCTTCTGTGGACACTTCCTGTACATTAGAATTTTCCGACGAAAGCAGCTGTAAAACTAACGATACTAAAAAAGAAACATCTAAGAAAAGTAAGCGCAGTGGAAAGGGAAAAAGAAGTACTCGATGCAGAAGTCCTACACAGGTGATTTTTTTCATTGTACTCCTTTAGGTTATTACCACACCTACATCTTTCTCCACTTCCTTTTGTTATTCACTTATACTTTTTTCTTCTTTTTATTTTATTTTGTTTTGTTTTGTTTCATTTTTATTTCCTATCTGATCAATTATAAAAGTTAACCCATTTACAAAAAAAAAATAAAAAAATAGACAATGTTAACATTCACCCCCGCAGCAGCGCCCGTTCATATAATTATTATAAGCTGTTTCTTTTTTTTTGTCTCTCTCGAAAAAAGAAAATAGAAAAATAGAAAACATAATATGTTTAAATTTTTTTATATTTTTTACAAAATATTCGGTAATTTAGATAGGTAATGAAATTATGTAACGTATTTTTGGATAACAACGAAAACAATTAAAAATTTGAAAGTTTCATTCGAATGATTAATTATTTTTGGCATAGGTATGTAATTATGGTTAGAAGGCGAAAAGGGCAATGACGCAGTCTGCTAAGCGAACTATAGATTCTCGTTATGGTTGATTTTAGCGTTAAATTTGATTTTATACCTATTTTTATTTTTTATAATTTTTTTTTTTCACCTTTGTAGGTACAACGAATAAAAAAACATCGAAGACTGAAAGCTAACGATCGAGAAAGAAATCGAATGCATATGCTGAACGAAGCCTTAGAAAGACTACGGTGTGTGTTACCCACTTATCCAGAGGATACCAAACTTACCAAAATCGAAACGCTCAGATTTGCTCACAATTACATTTGGGCCCTCAATCAAATGTTACATATGGTCAACCAAGATCAAGAACAAGTGACCGTCAACGTTGGCAATATTACCGTATCAATTGGAGCCGATGGAAATAGGGTAAGATTGCTCATATCGTCCTAAAATCTGACTGACAAATTCTCATCAAGTCGAAATGTTTCTTATCTGTTTGATTGTCTTTAATATGGCCTAAATTAAAAAAGATTGTGGAATACCTTGTCGTGAGAGATATTCTCACCAGAAGGAAATTCTACAGAATTTAAGCGTGTTCAGCCACTTCGTACATAAGTACGGGTAAGCCAGAACCAGATCGAACACTGGCGATTTTAGAGCCGGTTTGGGTGGTTTTTATATGGCTTATTTACACGCACACTAAGACACGTACGTAAGAATAAACGTACGTCTGTGAGGGTGGCCAGGTCGCATCATCCCCTACCGAGATAAGAGATGGCTGGCCAGTTTGTGTACGGATTGTGACATTGTCTCATTGTGTCACAATTTGGTACTCGTACATTACCTGCATGTACTTGCAGGTAATTACGATCGAACGTATTTAGTGTGTTTAACGTCGCAAGGACAATTATTTGCCTGCCCTTTGGGGCGGCAACTGTCGTCCAGGGGTCCGAGCCCCTTTTCCTCATACCAGTGAGTCCCCACAAAGATAAATTTGAACCTATTTCCAATTCTGTCAATATTATTAAAAATGACAAATTAGGCTCGTGCAGGGCCTCAGAGAGAAATGTCAAGCTCTGGGAAAATAAACCGATGGACCTCTTAGTACCAGTTGCAGAATTTACCTCTCAAAAAAGGTTATAAATTGAGAACAATGAGAAAAAAAATTTTTGATGTATCATGTAGCTTTGAATATATATTTTAATGTTTTATTTTAGTCTTGAAGGATTTGATACCTAAACGTCCCATGGATTGACCCTTACCCCTTCTTTTAAAATTTGATTGAAAATTGATATTTCTCTCTCTCTCTCCCTCCCTCACAAGGCTGGGATATAAGTACATACAAAAATTCTCCAAAACAAGTGGGAAAAAAGAGAACAGAAGATTCAGCTTACTACAGAAAATTCATTTAAATAGAATATCCTCCAAAACAAAAATTCTACAATTGCCAGTGCTAAAATTTAGCCACTTTCCTCCCTTGAAATTATTCATTTAAAATTTACTTACTCATTTATTTTGAGTAACTCAAAACTTAGGTGTTCACTGTCTAATACTACCAAGGCAAACAATTCAGTTGAGACTATCTGACTCATTTGAGAGATAATTTCCCACTGTATTATACCGACGCCTCCAAGTCATAAAGTCAGTCAGAATACCATCACTCAAAAGCTTAATGACCAAGAACTCAATCTGTGGATGAACATTAATTGAACATTTTTCTCCTTTAAAACTCACTCAATTGATAGGGTACAATATGACAAAAAATTATTATATTAAAAGTTCAAATTTCAGACAAGTTCCATATCTTATGGTTTTAGTTTTTTTTGGATATTTGTCTTTATGATGTTAACCAAATAGCACAAAATACGTTCGAACTTAATTACTTATAATTATTTGCAACTAATGTACAAGAACCAAAACCTGACTAATGTGATGTCACAATTTGGTACACAAACTAGTCCACCATTTCTTATCTCAACGAGAAATGACAAACCACCCTTATACACAGACATACGTATTCACCATGTATGTGTGCATGTGCGCGTATAAATAATTCCCTATATAAACCATCCGAACTGGCTCTAAAATTGCCAGTGTTTTCCCAGGTTTTAGCTTACTCATATGTGTACATAAGAAATGGCAGAACATGCAGTTAATCTGTTGATTACCTTCTTCTGTGAATATTCTTTCACAACAAGGTATTCCACAGTAGGTATTTGCATTTACGCACAAAACAAATTACAAATATTTTCAAATTGTTTTGGGGTTCATGTCCTTTTAAACCCTCCTGGAGTCACTCATGTTTTTCAGTATAAAAGTATAATTCTGGGATAAAAAATTTACTTAAAAAAGTAGCACTAATCTCTATTACAAAATATGTTAACTTTTCAAATTTTGCTTCAATTAGACTGTGTCACTTCATGAATATGAAGACAAATATATTATAATTAGTCAAAATTTTTAAAATTTCCTTAAATAAAGCATTCGCAACCATCCGAGGGAGGGGATAATAAAATGAAGTGAAATTAAATTAAATAAATTAACTATAGAAAATCAGTAATACAATAATTGTAACCAACTACTTCTATGTGAATTTCCGTGATCTTCTTCGCACCAGACATATTTTCACAATATCACAATATAAGAGAGTAGAAGAGGAAGAGGAGTACAATTTAGAATTCTTTAGAATTATTCTGC
The DNA here is from genome assembly GCA_011428145.1 of Ericerus pela. NCBI lineage: Eukaryota > Metazoa > Arthropoda > Insecta > Hemiptera > Coccidae > Ericerus > Ericerus pela. The sequence goes on from WOFM01000553.1 coordinate 867,514, forward strand.
ACAACCTTTCGGTTGAAATTACTCAATTGGAACGTACCTAGTACATATCCGATTCATAATTTGCAATCATTTATTCCACTCGACTCGTCCAACCTCTTTTCCCATAATCGCCAATATCAAATATCCTTCTCAACTCGCTCCAACATATGCCCACACTAATAAAATTCACCCATCAAACCCAATAAAAAAGAAAAGTTCCAAATCCAATATATTCATACCTATTAATACGGCAGAATAGCTAATTATTTCATCTGCTCTAATTTTTCCGCCCTAAGGAATTCACCCTTCTCATCCATTTATGCGTACCAAAATAAAAAATTAAATAAATAAAAAATGGAAAAAAGAAGACACAAAATGTAACGTTTCCCAAACAGACGGAAGTTGAGCATCGATGATAGATTTTGGTCACGGTTGTCTGATGGCCAAAAATTTCAACAGTATATGCCTGGAAAAGCGCCAGCATGTGAGAAAAAAAAAACCGTTTCACTCTCCATCTCTATGCCATATGTCGTTTTCTGTAGAGCAGTAAAAAAAAAAAAAAAAAAAAAAAGCCGAAAAAACATTGAAGTGCAAAAGATGATACAATTTCCATACGAGAGGGGAGGGAGTGGTGTCGAATAATTTTACCGCGAAAACCTTTCGCACTCGCATTCCATACGTTGCTGCTGGACAAGAGGGCAGAAGCCACCCTGGCCGTGCGTCCATATAACGGGTAATTTAATTGTACGACGAAGGTGTACGTAAACTCCAGCACCAGATCTTATTCACCGATAAGAAAACTTTTTTTTTTGTTTTCCACTTTTTTCTCTTTTTTAAGCCTCATTATGCGGACCATTGTTTAAACTAAAATAGCGTGACTGATAGGGTATTACTCTTCGGGTAGATGACTTATCTGTTACGAATTTTCATTACGAATAAGGGTAGAGAGACTTACTATAGGCTACTCCATGTACGGCCGAAGGATGGATTAAAAATACATTAAAAAAATTCGGCTACACTCGACGACTCCTCGAACCCGATATCTGTATAAATTAATTTTTCCCTAAAACATAAAAGTGAAGAAAATATTAAAAAATTGAAAGCAGATGTTTTTCATTCATTGTTGTTGTTTTTGTTGTTATTTAGATTACATCCACATCGGGTAGTTGTGCCATCGCGCAGCAGCAGCGTAAAGGATCCGATATGCGAACTAAAGAAAATGAAAATTTCATTGACAAACCGTGCGCCAAATTGTCGAATATGATGAACGAGCATCGATTTGGAGACTCGCTTTCGTCGTACGATTATCATCAGATGTGCCACAATGATATCGACTGGACAGAACAGGATTCAAACGGATCTCTGTCGATGAGTGGGTCCGAGTTCAGTCCATGCCACGAGACCATGAGCTATAAAGGAGCCAGTTTAGACTTCTACAGCGAATACGCCTGTACACCATTTCCAACCAGTGACAGCTTTAAATACACTCCGAAACAAATTTTTCATTGTCTATAATGGTCGGAGCAGTTGAACACCAAAATAATGAAGAGATATCTAGCCGGCTGAAGTCGATTAGGCCGGGAGGCCTATTGAACGGATTGACAAATAGATCATTGCTGAATAAAACTGATCCTTTCGGTCAAAGAATGATTGCGGATGTATTGCTAGCTACAGGGCTGTAATCCAAGAATGAATGATGGCACGTTTAGCACCGAAGACCAATTAGGTTTGAACTTCTTTGAAAATTACAGTCAATTCAAAAAATTCGTCTTTATTTTCAAATTTTACTATCAGAACTAGAAGTTCATCTTTGGTTTCCAGAAGTGAAAATTTTACCGATTATTCGAACAACACAAACGTTTATTTTTCATCACCGTCAGCTTTTAACTGACGACTTTCCGACACGATTATGCATCGTATTTGAAATGAAGGACTTTTAGCCCCTAATCTCGATGATTAATTTTAATACCTATAAATTTGACTGTAGGTACAACATGTACAAAATTAAAATTAAACAGGCCATACAAAGCATGCATAATTGGATATTGGAGAAGTTGAAAACATTATTACAGATGGATCAAAGTGGAAAGGGGTGACGTAGAAAATAGAGGCCGTTACTCCTTATCCAAAAAAACTCAGTGGTCAACACATCTAATTATGTTATTGTAATCGATATAACCTTTATTAGCGGAAGGAGGATATGAGTATGAACGATTATAGAATCAAAAAATTTGAATTTGACATCTCCGTTAAACGAATCTCTGGATTCGCTACTAACGATTACCGATGTTGAGCAACTTTTCAGTTTTTAAAAAAATTAAAAAGTGTGCTTTTAAAAATGAGTAATCTGCGTCCTTTTATCACTTATCATCGAACACTGTGACCATTTATAACAAATTTCCAAAACAGGCTTTTAAAATTACTTAACAAAATGAATTCATCGTTATAACTCAATAAAACGGCAGTAAAAATAGAAATGAAGTTATAATCTTACTTTCTACACCCCAAATTTTGGAAAATTTAATACAATTTACTCTGGGGACATAATGCTTGGAGATGGAGGGGACAAACTCTTTCAGTCAATTTCATAGGCGACGCTTAGGTTTCTTTTTTTTTGCGGAGAGGGCTCCAGTTATTCTATAGGGACTTAATAATTTTGTAAAAATTAAGTATCCTACTTATAAATATATACTAATACATATATATTTTTTTGTACAAAATAATCTTAACAATTTGATGTCATGGTTAAATGTGAAGATTTTCACATTTTATCTTCAGCCCCTCACTCCAATAATTTTACCAAGTCAGAATTAGCACCACTGATCAATTTTGTATTCTTTAGCTGTTAAATTGTCGTTTTAATTATACGTTTGAATTGGACTTCTTCCTCTGAACAAAATTGGCTATATTTTTAGCCCTCTTTGAGTATTCACTTAACGTTAAAGGCCTTAGCTGAGTGAATTTACTTATACAATCTCCTAACTACACTTCAATTTTCTTTCAATATGCGTACATTAGTGAAGAAATTTACATATAAAAATAACAAAAAACTAGAGATAAATACTCACATTTGGCTAAGGGAATTTTTTACTGATCTTCTAAGAATATGGCCCAATGTTGCAAAAACAATAGCTTGTAACTTTTTTTTTTCTCCAAAATCACAAAACTAGGTATACAACAATCAAAGTTGGTTTTAAACAATAAATCTCCTAACTCAGGTCCTCATTTTTCATTTTATCAATACTTCGTACACCACCTAAATTGCCCTAATAAGGGTTTTAAAATGCGAAATTCTGACAAATCATGTGGCTCATTCAGTGAATAGTATAGCATATAGTTCGTCCTAAGGGCCTTAATAGCCTACGTGGTTACTTCACCGTCAATTTTTCGAATGACACGTTAAAGGAAAGCATGGTATTCGGTGTATAACAAGGAAATCTATAAAAAGTACCAAGTCTTTCGCACGAATTACAAAACCAAGAACGACCTAGTTTTGGACAAACGTTCTTAGATCGCCATTAACCATCGTTTTGCATTTAATAGCTCGATGTATTTAAATGTCTTAAATCAAGACGATGATTGCGAGTTCAACCTATTTAGGTAGAACCGCATCGCATTGATCTCACCCGCGCAGTCTTGGGAATGGGCTAACATTCAAGGCGAACCATACTGAGGGTCACGAACGTACGTCGTGAATGTCATGATTTTTATTCACACGAGAAATTTCCTCGTTTGTGTGGTCCGTAACAATGCGAAAAAGTGCACACACAAAGGACAAATACGAAAAATTCTAAATTAAATTACTATAAGCCGTGGTTGTTTTTAATTGGCGACCATGTTGACTAATTTTCTTTCGTGAACCACTCACGGAACCGTTATAATAAAAATGAAAGAATGTTCGAGAATTTGGCCCACACAGCGTTTCAAAAAATGTTGCTTGTATTTCGGTGAAAGGGGTATACCTACGAAATTTCAAAACAAAATAATTATACGCTGAAACGAATAATTTAAGTCAAAACTGACAAAGGAAACAGCCTAATTGGTCTTATCCTGCGCAGTGCGGTTAATCGCATCTGATGTTATAAAGAATACGTTTCTAGTCTAGTCTTCGAATATTTTTTCTGTTTACTAGTCACCTACGAATTAAAAATTAGCTAAAAAAAAACACACATCTCGTTTTTTTGTTTTTTTTTTTATATTAATTTGTATGTAAACAACTTTAAGATTTAATACAGAATTTTTTTTTTTTTCGTTATTATGTGTTTAAGAGACGATATAGTTAATAAATTAATGACGTGTATAATATCCAATGCATATGTCATATCACCAGTTTTTGTACAGATTGTGCTTTTTTTTTATTTTTTATTTTTTTATTATTAATCTATTTATTAAACGTTCCAGAGTGATTTGAATTCAGGTTTTTTTATTTTTTTTACTGGGCCCTTATGGTCATTTGAACTGAGTAAGATTCCATAAATTAGGTACGAATGCTCGGTTAAACTATCCGTATTACTTACCTACCTACCTATCTGAGGAAGTAATTATAGTCGATAGTCGGTGAAAAATTAAAATGAGAGATTTGCCATTTTATTTCGTACCAATGACTCACATTGTTCATAAATTTTGGCCACTTTTATCATATTTTGTGCTATCAATGGTGTTCAAAATTTAGAACAAGGCCAAAATTTATAGCACTCTTCCAAAAACTGGGGACACCCCTGAAAAAAATTTGTGATAACTGGTGAAAAATTGCAGAGCCAAAAAGTATTTTTCAGGATTTTTAAGGAAGAATATCTTAACTATAATTGGCTAATAGATATGAGGATAAGTTTCAGTCATGTTTAACGTGAGCCATCCCAAAATAATTATTAAGAAGTTTCTTGGAATGAACGAACTCGTTCGTTTTAATTTTTAAACGCGTAAGTATGAAAATGTTTTCGGAAGTTCACCTCTAATAGAAAACTAATAAGGCACTCCTTTTCAGTTTCTTCCAAAAAAAGGAGCATTGAAGTGCTCTTAACAAGTTAGACGTTCATTTAATCAAATTTTCGTTCAACATAATTTGCATGGTCATACCGAAAAAACATTTTTGCCATTTTAGTGCCCATCTCTTAATGGTAAAGAAAAAATATGACCTTTTAACCATCAATTAGAAGAACCAGACGTTTAATCTGAATTTCACTGAAAATTAAACGTATGGGACTGAATCGAATATATAGCGACCCCTTTTACTTTCACATTGTCTTTTAGTAAAGTATATAATTATCCCTAATAAACCAGCTTTTCAGTAAAAGTGATGTATGGTTTACTTAGGTCCTGGTTTTGATTTATGTTATATCGATTTTTAAAATTATCTAAAAAAAAATTTTAACATTTTTAATACGGTAGAACTTGGTTATAAAAAACTTTTTTTTTTTCATTTTGAGTAGGCTTTGGCCACGTAGCCATTTTATCCATCGTCTGGAGGACATATCTGATGTCGGAGAGGGTCACGATCCAGTGGCTAAAGGTCTATCAGCATGAATTTTTGATGGTAGCTGATCTCAAACCCACAACCTTTCGGTTGCAAACAGTGGCGGGTCTGGAGCGTAATTTTGGGAGGGGAACTGACAAAACATTTTATGGAGTTAAGCTTTTTGTTTTTTTTTTTTTGCTCTTCAACTTGACCATCTTTATTCGGATTCTGTGACCATACTTTCATTTTTTTCATTCAATTTACCTTTTTTCACTTTTTTTTTAGCATTTAGGGGGAAATTTTCCCCTTTCCCCTAGATCCACTGCTGGTTACAAAGCCAAACTCCTAACCGCTACGTCACAAAGACCGTACAAAGTGAAACGTTAATAGATAATGAATCATACAAGTAGCCTAAAGTTGGTATATAATGTAAAATGCGGAAATTAAAAAAAAAAAAAACCTAAACAACGTAGACATACTTTTGGTCGAAAAGACTCTCATTGGTCGTGTAACGGAAGATCATGGCATTAACATTCCAGCCTCACTGACAATCAGATACAGATACAAAATCAATTCAGTGGTAGAGTTGTTCCGATGAATTTTTTTAGGAGACTTATTTTGTTCGCGAAAAGACTTTATAGCCGAATTCCTTATTGAAATTCAAGAACCTACTCAGAATTTTATAAAAAATAAACTCAGGTTGTAAATTAACGCCGAATTTTATCTCAAATTTATTTGAAATCTGGAAGGTTCATTAAATTTTAAAAGCAGTTTTTCAATAAAAATCTACGAATTTCTTGCAGCAAAAATAAGTGACATTTATTTGGTGCTAGAATTTTTAGAATTTTCTCTTTCATTTCGAAATCGGTTTTCAAAATGCAGGGGTAGGGCAATTTGAACGAGTTCAATTTTTACATAGTTATGATCTTAACTTTAGGGGCGTGGGGCAAGGGACTTCCTCCCAAGATTTTTGACGGATTTTTCCCTCAGTTGCGTAACGTAGGGAAAAGATCGAAAATTAAAAATTGGGAAATCTCCTCAAAATTATGTTTTGCCATGGTTTTCTGCTATTTAACGTAATATTCGTTTTCAAGGGTGATGGTCAGCATTAAGTCTATAATTATGGCCTAGCACCCGAATTTATCTGCTGCTATTATGAGAGAAGAGTGGACAAGATCCGGTAGCTAATATGAGTAATATTCCCCCAACACGAATTTTCAAATCAAGTCATATGGCAACACCAAATTGACGCAACTGGACACACCGCCATTTTGGGTGGGGAATTTATTGGTAATGAGTCTCGATTTTGCGTGCAACCTTACTTATTATGAAGCCGAGTGCCAAGGATGTAGGTAGCCAAGAAGAGTCCACATCTTCTCAGCCCTACCTTCTGACGCCTCTGTCACAACACCACCCCTTCAAATGAATACACAGCATTGTTGGGTGTCTAGCTTTTTTCATTTTGGTTGGTGGGAGTCCAGATCCACATAATTCCTTCCCTTCCTATCTATACCCTCACACCAAGGCAGGAAAATGCCAGAGGATATAATTTGGTTAGGAAAAACTAAATTAAAAATATGAAAAATACTTTAAAATCTTTGATACTACGTATTGATTGAAAGTGTTTTTAATTTGCTGAAAAATAATGGCACGGACACGATGAAAATCTTTTTCTTTTTTACTTTCCTTTTTTAATTTTTTACTAAGCCTAAATTACGACCTCATGTCCTCATCCATCATGAAAATATTCAAGCAAGACGAAAAAAAAAACACGTTTATTCTGGCTGAAAACATATATTAGGTATTCAAATTTGATAGTAAATCGAGTGCATCCGACTGCTTAAAGTTAGTTTAACGCACCTCGTATTTATCCAAAAAAAAAAAAACAAAAAAAAAACAAAAACAAAAGTCTACCAATGCGTACGACTTAATTTGACGTGGACAGATTTTTGCTGCAAAATCGTGTAAAATTGATCGACGAAACGAATCACAATTCGAAACGGTTGCCGGAAACGGTTTTCCCATGACCAAAAACGTGTGCATAAAATGAGGGGAGGTTTTTTTTTTTGCATTTTGGCTGAAAAGGCGTTCGGCTTGTTTTTCAAAATTCGTCACGCATTTGATACGCATCGTATCGTAATTAAAATGTAACTTCTAACTTTTTTTCGAAATTCTCACCTCTCATACATATTATGAAAAGAGGACTGAAGTCGATTCGTATGTTTTTTTTTTTTTTTAACTTTCCAATCTTGTGTGTAAAGGCAATTCAGTTGGTAAAATTAGAAATTATTTATAGCTTCCTTTATTCTAATATGTACGCCGACAAAGTGTATAGCAACTAAAACAAATATCGACAAACATTAATCATTAAAGAAACAAAACAATGTTAGTAGCCTACATATAATTTTGAGACTAAATTTATACTTTCCTGAGTTCAAAGGTCCGAATTTATTGTTATGAAATTGTGGTATGGCTTATCTGAATTTCTCGGTAAATGAACCAAAATTAGTTTTCAGGCGGATTTGAAGCCACTACAGCGAAAATGTGGTATAATCGTTTTAAGAATTTTAATTTGAAGCCCATGCAATGGTGCTCTCCATTATCGATTGAATAGAATAATTGAATGGTTTGTCAAGGTTCAAAACCTCGGTGGAAAAATAATAAAAATCAAAAGTCTCGTACCTACTAACAACATAAGTAACCCCAAAAGTGTAGAGCTTTGACGCGACTAAAAAGAGGTGAATACGAATTGAAAAAATTTAAGAAAGCGAAAAAAACGTTGACAATTTTGGAAAAATGTCTTCAGGCTATATCATCAATCTAATTTTGTTTTAAATTTATATTTTTTCTTTTTTTTTACGATAATAACCAGTTTTTTGATGCCCGTACTTACTTTGGATAACTAAACAAGAAATACGTTGCTAATGTCACTAGAATAAGGAATAAATTGTTCACAAATTAAAGGAAAATTCAGAATTTCATCGATGGTTGGGTTCAAAACTCAAAAAATTATTTTAAATGTTAAATTTAATTTTGCACTTAAGCCAATGCTATTTTTGTCACAACTCAGAATTTATTGTTTGAGCATTTAAACGTTTTTTAATTCTTGAAACTCTACTAGTTTTTCATTTTTAAAATTCAGAAGTTTTCAACAACAAAATAATTGCATCAGTGACTTAAAACCGTTTTCGAGGAGAGGGGAATTTGGGGTGGGAAAGAAAAACTGCAAATAGAGGCCTATATGCTAGAATATTGCCTGAGTGTAAAGAGAAAATCTTTGTAAGGAAACAATTCGTTGAATGAACAGAAATTTAGGTGACTCATAGTGACTTATAACAAGTTTATGAGTAAGAAATATCAAAAATTTTACGTTAATCATGAATTTCAGTTTCTGTTGATCATAAATTTCATTGTCCCAAATTCTCAATAACACATTTCAAGCAAAATCAACCCAAAATAAGTTTACTTAAGAATGAATTTTCTTAAATGTGCCTTTATTGGATGAAATGGACGACCTCAGCGCTAAACAAATAAGCTGATTTGTCCCGGTGCCACATTTTTGTTTAAGTGAGAACACTATCCAGTTATCATAATAATGTCTAAATTTTAATCTACAGGAGTAAGTTAAGTAGAAGCATATAGAAGAATAATATCCAAGAATCTCATCAATGTATGTGAAATCTATGACAGTTTTGCCTGCGAGTGATCCAAAAATTTTTAAAAAGAGTAGCTAAATTTTAGTTCTAAATTTTTTGCCTCTCCAATCGTCTACATCCACATCTTCCCCCTCGGAACCAATTTTTTTCTTCAATATATCATACACGCGTTTATCAGAGTGTTTTTCCAGAGAAGGGAAGCCCACAGCCCCTGTTCCTCCTCCTTGGATTTTTACTGAATGTTCAACTTGTTCAGATGGCTGGATGAAAATTTACCACCTTGAAAACATCAAATTTGAAAAATAATAGGGTTGCAAGAAGAAAATGGGTTGTTAGAAACCAAAAATAACCAACATAAATGCAAAATATAAGTAATATTGGAAGCTGGAAGCAAAAATTAGGGCAATGAAAACCGAAAGCAAAATATAAGAGCATGAAAGCGAGATATTTATACGAGTTCATGAGCAAGAAATAGATTTCCGAAGACAGTGAATAGGATTTGAAGAAAGAATTGTAGGAGTGAGAAAAATGTTTTAGGAAACAATCAAAAATTAATCGGTGGTGGGGATCTGAAGGAGAGGCAGCTGCGAATGAAACATGAGTCAGGGTAAGAAAGTCATCACCATCAGAGTGTTGGAAGAAAAAGTTTTTTTTCTGATTTTCGAGATAATAGCGAATCTCAATCAGAGGCGTAGCCAGAATTTATTCAAGGGAGGGCAAAAAATTTGTTTGATGACATTTTTTTTCTTGCTGAACGCTTTTGGAAATTTACCATTTATGGAACCCATGTCGAATATATTACTAAAATTTTTTTCCAAATTTTAAAAGTGACAAGCAAAAAAAAATAAAAAAAATATCGTGGGGAAATCACCCCCCTTGCTCCACTTGGTTATGGCCTTGAACTCGATGGCTTTCAGTCCTAATAAAAATCGTCTATAATCTGGAATATAAGAGAATTTAGCACACCAGGACTCTCCTCGAGATAGAATATTTTGCAAGAACGGTCCATGGTTCAACAGGTCTCCTCATCATTGCGCTACCAATTTCTGCGACTAGATCTGATGCTATTCGTCATAAAATTTGATTATTCCTTCATGAAATTGACCTCAAATCGTCCCACACGCATAACGTGTTCCGCTTAGGCATGATATGGCGTTATTATTTATCGGCTGTGCAAATAAAACCATAAAAAAAAGAAGAAATTGTTTTCTTCAAGGCGTTTGCATTACGCGCCTTTCATCAGCACCACTCACTTATAATTACATATTACCTTTTTCGTATCTTTGGAAATGGTGACTCGCCCAAAATAACGCTGCGTCATCACAAATCCTCTACAATGTGGGACATTCATTGTTTTAACCTTCTACCAAAATATAATTATAGCCTTCGCAACATCTCGACCTACGATTCTGTCACCACGCCACTATAGTCGCTATTGAAAATCTCCGCCATTTAATCGCATCATTATCGAATTATTTGAAAGCAGAAAATATTGATAAAAAAAAAACGAAAAAGAAAACACTAAATAAAAAAATTGAAAATAAAATAAGGCGTGAAGCACCACACACGCGTTTCGATCGCGTGTTTGATACATGATCGCGTGACCAGACACGTGACGATAACCGATAGGGTGTCCGATTTGTGAGGGGATGATTTTTTAGCACCTGTACGCGTGTGTTGCCATAAAGCAGACCCAGAGTTTAGGGACGAAGTGAATTCACAAAAGTGACACATCATTTCGCAGTTAAAAACTCGTTTATTGGCCTGATCTGTGGTTAAATTTTGTAAGTGTTAAAGAGCTTTGCACAGATTCCGAGCTCGTGTCAAGCTGAGCTAAAATAGTTTTCTACATACCAAAGTTTTCCATCACACGTGAGATATGAATACGTATCTGTATTATGCGCTAAATAATTCGATTAATTAGAATTAATTAATATTCCATTGCAAGCATGCCAAGCATCGAATCCAAGCTCTTGTTAGTTGAAGATAAAGGTATAGGGCTATAAAAAAATGAAAACAACCCCCCCATACACGTACTATATATGTACCTAATTAATCTAATTACTATTAAATTCGCATAAAAAATTCAAGATCGTAGAATTTCACTAATATTTCCACGATATAATAAAAATAGTGTGCCTAGACATTTATCCATTCATACGAGGCAACCCCATAGCCTAACTAGTACGGAGGTTGACTTTTATGAATAGATAAAAGTAGGTGTTAGTGGTTCAAATCCCCAATTCACACCAATACCTACATCAGTGACCCCGAGTATAACGAGAGAATTGGCTTCAGCGCCACTTCTCAGAAAACGTTGGTACTCTCGCCTGGCTGGACACCACCCCTCGCCACTTTCTTACTAAAGCACCTTGAATCGAGGCTTCTGTAACAGCAGTGATTCATAGGGGCTGCATATAAGTTTTACCATGTCCCTTCTGCGCCCCTCACCACACTGTGCTGCGCCCTTTTACTCATGTCTTCAGTACTGGAGGGAAGATAGATGTGGAAACTACCCCACCAATGAGTACCTACATGTTTATCCATTCATACGAGGCAATCCTACAGCCTAAAGGAATGTTTAAACTCGCTGTTTTATTCTCTTTGACCTAACTCTTAAAAAGTTGAGTGAAGGAAAAAACTGTGTTATGGTTTATGCTGTTTCTCTTTATCTATTTTGTAAAAGTTGAAATTTCCCTACTTTACAGATAACAGATTCGGATAAGAGAATGGAGAAAGTGAGTTTAAACCATCCTTAACTGGTACGGAGGAAGACTTTTATGAATGGATAAACGTAGGTGTCGGCAGTTCGAATACTCGATCTGCGAATACTTACGAATAGGATATTACGCAACTAAGGTGGAAAGTCAGCAATTTCTCAATAAGTGTGATCTTTACAAGCACGAGTTGATAAATTGCTCACTCCGACCGAGTTACGCACATTATGTTTGGCAAAAAGTGTATAGAAGGCTTTATTTGAGCTAAGGGCAATAAAACCTGCAGGTTGCCGATTGGAATCCTCGTCATGGCAGAGAGAATTTTTGATGAAAAATACTAGAACTAATTTAAATAAAAGAGAATAAGACATTTAAAGATATGAGGAAAACTAAAGAACCAATTAGGCGTAATAAATAAAACTGAGGAGTGAGAAAAATAATTAAAGAGTAAAAAAATGAAATTAAAGAGTAAAAAAAAGAAGTTAAGGAACGAGAAAATGAAATGAAAGAGTGGGAAGAAGAAATTAAGGGGTGAGAAAAGTAAGAATTCAGAAATTGGCCACTTGCTTCTCGTCATGCCTTGAAAATACAGTATTTCTCACACTTGTAACGAAAAATTAAATTTTCAAACCGAGTTAGGTATTTCATATTTTTGAGTTTTTCTCACAAATGGTCAACCAACCAAGTATCTTGATTTTATGTTAAACTATTTTATAGTGACGTTTATATGAATTATTAAGTCATAAAAATTATTTTTAAAAGAAAAAAATTTAGGAGGAAAATTTGAAAATTCTTCATAAAACGCACGCAGTGTGTAAACGCCCGTAGGTAACTCTCCGCAATAGCAACATTTCACCCATTTTCAACGCATTTTAACCCCCATGTTTCTCAATTTCCTCTCGGTTTGATGCTTGATCTACAGAGCATGGTTTTATCTATGTTCCATTTCCGACTATTTTAATTTTTTCCCTTTCATCATTCTTATTCCACGACTTGCTGACTCTTTTATACGACATTTTAGATAAATTTTATTGCTAATTTGTCAGAAATTTTGCCGAAATTTTCAAAAAAATATCTAATTGTCAAAATATTATACCAATTCACGTGACATCGACGATTTTTTTCTCATGATTAAAGCAAACTGTAAACATTGGGCCTTTGTGTTATTGGGTTCAGGGACAAGATAAATTGAGAAATCCCATCATTCTTTCAAAATAATACGCAAGGTTCAATACGAAAGGAGAACAAGTGGCTATAACACACCTCATAGCTTGAGCTTTTGGTAAAATTGATCGGCTATTGTAAAAATTTAAAGAACTGTCGACCTTTTTTTTGTTTTTGCTTGCAAAATATCAAAGATCTCATTTTTTTCATTTTTTATCAATTTTTGTTTGTGTTGTAAAAATTGTTCAATTACAACCCCCACCTCCCAATAACTCAGTTGCTCGATCATTTGCATTGATAAAAATCGGATTCGTAATTTTATTAGGTGAAATCAGGAACAAACTCTAGCTTTTACGTCGATAATTAAGCTCAAAATTCAAATCAATAATAAAACAACGACTAGAAAAATATAACAACATGGAGTATGTTACCTACTGAAATTGTGAATCAAGTTTTCTAATAACTTACTTTAATTACATAATAATTTGTTTTGTCTAGCATAAAAATTGGTTTCAATTTCGAAGTTTTTTCAGTTTACGAGTTTGAGGTTGATTTAAAACAATTGTTGGTTAATAAAAAGGAACCCAACTTGATATTCAATGAATGAGTGGGTCGTTACAAAAGATCCACGGAAAACGTATTTTTCAAAATATTTCTCTATAAGAGAAATTCCGAGTCGTTAATTTATTTTGTTCCAGCTGAAAACGAAAATAAAAAAATGAAGCCTAATCATTTCAATACTGTTTTTAGGCTTCTCGTTCATCTTTAATTCAATGTTCTGTCTCCATACATCATTTAGGATTAAGCCGAACTCAGTCTTAAATATTCCCAAAAAATGGGTTGAACCATCAATATACCTCACGTTCCAATACTAAATCGATCTGAACCATTCTGCAGCATGCTACTGAAAAAGCCAAAACGAAAGTCAAACTTTGAAGTCACTTAAGAAACAACTCATTTGTTACGAATTTTAGAATATATTATAATTTACTATGACTGAAAAGAACAGGGATTAAAAAAAAGTACAGCGAACTGATCGAACAGGTGGTATCTGATTCACGGGTTGCATTCTCTCGACTATAAAATCATACGCACAGTAGGTAGGTACCTACACGAAGAGATGCTCGTTTATCTGAAATCTTATTGTTGCAAAATAATATACATTTTTCAAGTACACTTCATTCGTAACATTATTCAAACATACACTCTGTGTTCAACAGAAAACGTTTTTTTTTTTACTTTGAAGTTGGATATTTTTCGATTAGAAATAAAAAATTATAGAATAAAAAGATGCGTATAGTACAAACAAAAAATTAATACCATTTTGCAAACGTTACTTGAAACGAAAAAAAAAAAAGAAAGAAGTGCCTATCATCAATGCGTTGAACTGGAAAATGGTAATTTTTATACAAGAAGGGCACTTATGAATTAATCGTTGATAGCTACTTTGAAATCCAATTTAAAAAACAAGCCTATCAGTAGAAAGGTAATAATGGATATCGCCGAAATTTATGTCTGTCTATTTTTTCATAATTTTTGGCAAATTTTTATTTGAAACCTTTTCTACGTGCCCAAAAATTCATCATAATATCAGTGAGTCGTAGGCACTCTCAAAAGATTTTTTGAGAAAGAGTGATTTTTCAACTTCAGATTAATTCTCTAATCGACCCGTTTCTTAATTATATTCTCCTGTAAAATAGAACAAACGAACATTTTTTACTCTTCTTAGTACATACCAATTTACAACACAATATCCTATGTTTAATATCGTATGTTTTTAAAGAGCTGAATCAAAATTATAAGTTAATCTTCGCCAACAGGATTTTTCTTTTGGGGTCTCTCAGAGACTGAAAATGAAGCCTTTTCCCCTGCTGCGAAAATTTTGTAGTTCCCTGAGAAAAAAATCATCAAATTCCACGAATTTCCATACCATACATGCAACTAGTTAATTTTTCCAACTCTAAAAGTATTTTGGAAGGAGCCTCTTCTCATCCCACCTTAACTATGTCTCTGAAACAAACTGTCGAATATTCGCAATCTTACTGTGTAAATAATTGGCAATATTTATAGTGTAAGAATTAGTTTTGTCATTTTCTGATTTCTTTAATAAATTAAAATGATCAGGCGTATGGCCTACCGTCAATCCATCATAATAAACACCAAGGGCAAACTATCTTTTTGGTACCACCGACAGTACTTTGTTTTTCTGTCCGTATATTATTGTCGTATTATTCATAATCTCTCAAACACATACGAGGTCTATTGTTACAGATGCGCACGCACTTGTGCTCTACACTATCAATAATAGAAAAAATCTTGCATGCTCAAGACCAAGACTAACACTAAGACGAGAATGGTGTGAAATATAAATTTTTTTCCATATGGATACGTATCAATATTTCAGAAAAAATACCAATATGCCAAATATCCATATTTTGGATAAAATATTGCCATTTATTGGGTATATAATGAGTTATAATATGGTCAGACATCAATATTTTTAATCGATACGTATTAATATATTTTACTCCACAACAAGACGAAAACTTCGACTTGGCAGGACAGTGGAGTGTTGGGTTGCTACAGCACTCTAATCAATTTTAGTTTGCTTCTTATGTACGAATTCTATGATTTTCAATAAAAATAAATAAATAAATAAAAGTAAGCCTAATAAAACCATGTTCGAAAATATTTAGCAACCCCACTCCCTAAAATTCTTTCAGGTTACGCCGCTGCTGCAAAAGCAAGACCAAAAAACGACTGTGCCAGAACAAAGGAAAGACAACAATGAAGATAATTCGGACGACAAATTTCTCATAATGAGGAAATTCGTA
Organism: Ericerus pela; assembly: GCA_011428145.1. NCBI lineage: Eukaryota > Metazoa > Arthropoda > Insecta > Hemiptera > Coccidae > Ericerus > Ericerus pela. The sequence goes on from WOFM01000553.1 coordinate 883,319, forward strand.
ATTTAATCTCCGCAACAATACCATTACAGATTAACTGTACCTAAATCAGAAGCTTCAATAATCTTAAATAGATTAATTACCACTTGTAAAACCATTTGGTGCCATCTGCGACAGTGGCAGATTCCATGATGACACTTGTCTAAAAATATTCAGCGGTCAAAACATCAAAATTATTGAAGTAGATTCTCATTACGATGGGGAAGTGGTTTATGGGTTGGTATATGGATGATTAGAAAGGCAAACCCGAATTTTGCCCCTCACTGATCTGCGAGGTTGACGGTAAACAAATTGGATGATAGCAACAGCTACGAAAATGACCTAAAATAAAACACACTTTTATAACCAAATTTCTGAAAATTTCTCTAGCAATGCTCGACTCTTTCTCAGTTACTAAACAGAAAATTTTGAAAAATTTTCAAAATGGCCCCAGGGATATTGTCAAAAAAAAACAAAAAAAAACACACATTATTGTCGGTTTCCCCAGAAAAAACCTTTTGCAACAATAATTTTTACAAAAGAACTCGTAGCTTACTCGTTCGTGAAATCGCAACAGGTACAAGGTATGGGTATCAGATGTTGAAAGTGTAAGTTTGCGGTATAGGTAAGTATACCTAGACTACGGTTTCTTTGTGCCAATCGTCTACTGACGGTAATATGCTCAAAGGATGAACTTAAGTGGCTTTTTAATATGGCCTATTCATTGTAGGTGGCTGTCGATGTACGTTAATCGCTTGTGAGAACACGTTTACCTCCGTATGATACAATGGGTGAAAAAAATAAATGCGAAAAGGTATCCTGTTACTAAGGAAACACCGATTCACCAATGAAAAATATATTCTTTTTCTCTTATTAATAGTCCTTTTTTTTTTTTTTCTCAACAATTATAGAATTGTTTAGAAAAAACATTTTTTTTCTTTCAGACTTTTGTAAAGAACTCGACCTTTAAAATCGATTTCGAATAATACGGCTATTTAACGGAGAACAGAGCGGCTAAAAAAATATACTATTTCATACGTTTACTTTTCTAGAGAGTGAGAGAGAATAGGTGAAATTGGGTTGTGATGGTAAAATTCGAGAGTGAAATTTAGGTAGTTTTTGCTACCGTTTGAAAAGTGGTAAAGATTGATGCACAGAATTAGATTCCCGCTGTTAGTATAGACCGTGTAGGTATTTTCGAAATTTAAACCATATAAATATGGGTCTTCCAAACACTAGGTAGTCCAGAATCAGGTTACCAAAGATACCTTGGTGTTTGTATTGTAGACTATGCGATAATTACGAATTACCTGAATTCCTTATCAGCAATGCTGAAATTGAATGTTTTTTATTTCCATGCGTTGTTGGATATAAAGTATATTACCGGAATGTTCGCAATATTTATGTTAATCTAATGATCCAAAAATTTGTGTTTATCATCTTAATCAGTTTTCCAGAAAATAGTGAACGAAGGGATTAAATAAACATAATTACTTTGGGTATGAATTCGATAAGAATATTGTCAATACTTGAATGACAGGTGAGTAAACTTAGAAAGTCGTTTTTTTGTTCACCTGTAACATTGGTCCAAGTGTATCAAATTAAGTAAATGTGGACTCATTGAATAATCCGTAATGTCTCGATCGATTAAATACCATATATGCGTCATTTTTGTTTGATTAGGTCTTCGATATTACAGTTTGAATGACAGATGAGCTGGACTGAATATTGTATATTTCACCATAACTTTATTCAAAATTTTCCTAATGAAATGAATGAGGGCTCATTTACTAATGCACAATATCACCAGTATCATGAGCCCATATACACCACTTTAGCTCCATCAGATGTCATGATTGTTTGAATGAGAAATGAATAGACACGGAAAGAGTCTCTTCTTTCATATTTACCTATAACTCTGGTCCAAATAAACCAAATGATATGATTGAGGACTCATTCCATCAATATAACATCCCGAGAATTTTTAACCTTTTATTTATCATTGTAGCTTAATTGGGTGGCGAGATATTATAGTTTATACAAAAAGCGGAGAACCTACCTCCAATTATACTTACTTCGATATCTTGCCTTCACATTCTTATTACTATATGCTCAGCCCGTATAGTTATGTATAGTCAAAGGTTTCAGTAAATGAAGATATGTATCTAACGTAATGAATTCAGTGGAGTGCCTATTTAGCGGGGTTGAGATTGAAGAATTAAACCCATCCCTCTTCAACCCCCAAGAAAGTATATTTTCATGCGAAGACCACCCGTCAAACTGACAAATTTCGTTAATATTCGGTTTTTTCTTGCTGTTGTTACGCCCTTCATGTCCCTCTATTGAAATTCTAAAAAATGCATATATAGGTAATAGTTTTGCCTTGAATTAAGGTTCCAAAATTATGCTGCCAGCAAAAGAATTCCAAATCAAACCAAAACTGTATTCAAAAATCAAAAATCATTAAGCTGATTTAAAAATATTGAACAATTGAAATAAATTCCCCAATTCTTTTAGTTTAACAAACACAATTTGTCTTAATATTGTTCAGTTAACGAATCGAGTAAGTAATGCAAAAAAGGGAGTGTTCATAGGAAACTGTACCCACAAGTTACTTGAAAAATTAAGAAAGGTAAAATTTTTGAACAATCTTGGCAGTTCTCTGGATATAGGCTAGGCTAAAATTAGAGAAAACGTCTGAATCGCAGATAGGTTTCATCGAAAAGATGAAATTTCCGAAAAAGTGCAACGACCCGCGTTTGATTTTCTTGCATAAATGAAGAGAAATACAAATGTTGCTAACTACGCATCCAACTTCCACCGTCAAAGAATACCAGCATTTTCCCCATAATAAATCCGGTATAAACGTCCTTTGAAAGAATCTATTTTTACTTCAAGCCACACATTATGTTAAATCGTATAATTGCAAATAGTAATTTGGAGATTGCACTTTTCACCATTATACGGTAGTCCTAAGTATAATATATAGAATATAGACCAGTATAGTGTATATATATATAGATCCAGAGACGAAAATAGGGAAGGTTAAGTCTTAACGATATCATCGGACCCGTTTTCATTTACAAGTTTTCCATAATATTGAAAAAACTTAATCACTCGACTAAACAGAAAGATGGAAAATGCATTAAAATAGAGAAGGGGGTCGTATATTCATTGTGTTGCAGTAACGAATAGTTCGGTCTACTTTTTTTCCTTTTTTCTTTATTTCTTTCTTTCGCTCATTGTTTTGTTTTTTTTTTTTTTTTTGTAATATTTTTCGTCTCGTGTTCATAGTACGCTATATAGGGGTGAAGTGTAAAGTTTAGGGGTTACGAAAACCCCCCTACATAAGCACAATTCGGACGGGTTGGCCAACAAACGGCAGATGTAAGCGAGTCCAATCAATTGAAATCATCGAGCAAAGCGAATAATGTGTTTTCAGATCAATTAGCACTTGACTAACTTCGGACGAAGTGAGAGAGAAAGAATGAAATGATGAAAAAAAAAAAAAGAAAAAAAAGAATGAGTAAAAAAGAATATCATTCAGAAATCGGTAGCCAATGCGTCACCTGTCATTTACATAAATTCAATCCCTGCTCCATTTCTTGGTCCTTATTATAATTATTATTATTTTTACGTATCACGCTTGTACACGTTCAAATTTTTTTTTTCTTTTTGTTTTTCATTACAACGAAGAGTGATCGATCGTCAAGTGTAATAACAAAAATCAGGGATGGGTTTTTTCCTTGAAAAATTTTTTCGAGAGGTTTCATAATATTTATTTATTTGTTTTTTTTTTTTTTTTTTTTCCAATATCGCCTGAGCTCTTACGAAATATTATAGTTGGTCACTCAATTTCGCATCAGTCTTCATACTTCGGCCTAAATCCATCCTTAATTGGTTATTCTCTATGATTTTAAAAACGACAAAAAAGACACTTATAAAGACCCAACTATATTCTGTGCAGAGACATACAATTAAAGAGATGTCTAACGCCCTATATACACGTTAAAAATAAAAACGAAGTAATTGGAGTTATACATACATTTTACGCATCCAAAGCTGCGCATATTTCATAAGGTTATCATTGTGATAACAGGTCACTTCTATATCTAATGTTGTGAAAATAAACATCCAGCAAGCACATCAAGGAATAGTAGGTTTTCAAATAAGCCGGTGCAGTGCCGCATTAAGGTTTTGTCGGCCCCGGGGCACATCGTCAAATGGGACCGTTAAAACCGTATTAATCTCAACATTTTTTCCACTAGTGAATGCACAAAAGTTCTGAAGTAAAGGTGCGAAACTACTTTTTATTAATACAAAATCAGTTAAAAACTATAAAATTCTCTAAAAACCCAATAAGAAACAAAGACTAACCAATAAATTAGAAAATTTTCAAAAATTAGAAAATTTTACTTTTTTCTATTAAAGCTTTTAAAAAATCTAATAAATTTATCTGGATAATGCGTAAAAGGCAATCTGCTCGAATTTTCTGCATCAACATTTTTTTTTTCTTTTAAAATCCCAGTTACAGAAAAAAAGTAAGTATTCTTTTAATTTTTTTCATGATATAATAGTAGGTAAATTATGCAATATGGGAGGAAAGTGAAAAATTATGGAGTGCGAAGTTAGCAAGCACAAGCCGTACCTATAGGTGAGTGTTTTGATAACTGCTCACTCTAACCAAGTTCCTTATGATACTTTCTTAACTAAGCGAACGATTGAATTGAAAAAACGGATGTTTTCATTTTTGTTTTTAACAATATCGAGTCATTGGCACTCATATTCCAGTCATGATTATCATGAAAACGTACTTTTATGATGATATATACGCGATGAACAGAAAATAATGCGATACTTGTTTCCCTTAGGAGAAAAAGTAACTAATTTATTCCCAGCAGTGTGGGGCGATAGATCAATCATGGTGATCTACATCATAATCTACAGATCTTGACAATATTGCGATCTAGATTGTGATCTGTAGATTGATCTAACAAGGAGATCTAAGTCACGATCTTATTAATTAGATTGTTTTCTGATTTTTCAGATCACTTCCCATTTTCCTTCCCATCACCTCTTTCCACCATGTAAGAATTGAAAAATGAGAAAAAAGGAGAACTTTTAAAGTAGGACAATAAGTTTGAGTCATTTATTAATTTATTTTTATTATTATATGACTTGACTATCTGATTTGAGGGCTTTAATTTGGAGATCTAAAGATCTAAAATATCTGAAAATTGGCGATCTAGATCTCAAAATTAGATCTTTTTTGAAGAGATCTAATGATCTTAAATCATGATCTTTTAATCTATTGATTTGTCAATTTAATTTTGAAAGATTTGTGCCCCACACTGATTCCCAGTAGTAAGGTGATCAGCAAAACATCGTTTTTCTACTCGTTAACAAGATAACAAACCGCTATTTTTTGTTTGCATAGTTAATAAAACAAAAAACATGCCAGGATGAAAAAATTATACATGAAAAAAACTGTAATAGAACAATGAGACTATCAAATTTGCAAAAACCCTAATAGGAATAGAGTAGTTTCAGAAATTCAGAAATGATATGTTAATAGACCTTCAAACAAAATAAGAATTGAAAAATAAAACAAAAATTTGGGCGTTGCGTTAATAGCATTTGTAAAATTTTTTAATTTACATCACAAATAAGTTCATTACTATATAAATTGATAAGTACCTATGTTGCATTTCTATAAATTTAGTGGGCCTTGGGCATATACACACACACACACATATATATATATATATATATACACGCGCTAACACACAGAGAAAAAGAACTCATCAAATACGAATTTATATTCGGTATGGTTGCATTTAACAATTGAGAAAAAAAAAAATACAAAGGTAGAGAGATAAGGTAATCGTATCTGGAGACGGTGTACTTTCACCAATCAGCTCACTTTTTTTGTACTTACTCACTTTTTTCTCCTTTTTTTTTTCGTGCTTGTGTTTGTGTGTTTGTGTGTGTGTGTGTGTGTGTGTGTGTGTCTCCAATTCAAAGTAGGTATACAATCTTTAATCCGAGTTAAGCCCGAAGCATTCTGTTTTGAATTCATGAACGTTTTGTCGCCTCCGGATATTAGCTGCGTACATCTGCGAGACAAACCCCAATCTAACTTCTTTGTGTGTTGCGGATTATTTGGGGTCTGTCAAACAGCGACTTACCAAATCGGAATAGCCATTATTTCGCTCAATCACGTTTTGTTTGACGGGTATTCTAATATTTACTTAATGGTAAAAACCGAAAATGGTAATTTTATTACGGTACGATAGGTACCTCATATATAGGCTACGTGGATGCGTATCGAGGGTATTTTTATGTATTTTATGTTATAATTACATAATTTGAACTAGGGACGGCAAATTTACGTGAAAAAGTATTGCCCGAAGATGGTTAGATAATCCCATTCGCGAAACCAATTCGAAAAATAAAATTTCTAAACAACGTGCCCATATAGTAATCTCATTGGAAAAACTACCGAATATTCTGAGAATGTCATAAAATCGATAGCATTTCCAAACAAATGACTCGCAATTATGTTAGGTATTCATAAGAAATGTTGACCTTATCGTATCTTCATTTGATGAACCTAGGGCCGTTTAGAGGAAATTTGAGTCCCTAGCGGAGGGATTATAAGATCTTTGAAATTTAATAGTGTATCTTGTCCATGAGGCTCATTCCTTTGAACTTAATATTCACGAAATTATCGAAGGCTGAAAGTGGACTTATCCATGTAGGTTAAGTACAAAATACCTTTTGATTTTTTCGATCTTTTTTATCAGACGATTATGAAGAAACTGAAATTTTATGCGCTAACCATCACAATATTTATCGAGTGTCTCCCTTAATTTAGGGTGACCAGTGAAGCTTCCATTCGTCAACAATGTATATTTCTTCATACTTATTTGAAAATTCTTTAAAATGCATATATACTTTGCACCGAACAACTAGGTATCTAATTCTTTCATTTCTAAAACACGTAACACGTCTTTTTAACATACTTCAAAGAAAATAATGCTCTCAATTTAGATCATTAGTTGTACGTATATATATTGGTATATAAGTACGTATGTTTGTCCATGAATGTTTGGAGAACAACTTGACCGATTTTTATGACACTTGTTGAATTTTACTGATTATTGTTGAATTTATGGCATGAAAAAAGAATTCTGGTAATAATAATAATAATAATGTTCTATCAAAATATTATTACTTATAATCGAGAAGCATACGATATAGGAACATACTTAATTAATTTTTTTTTAAGGTTTATTCCAGCGTAACTTTTCACACTGGACAACAATTTTATTAAATTTTTTTAAATGGTAGAGGGTGCATGGTGGTCCCACAGTATCACCCAGTTCGCTTAAGGTAAAATAGTCACAATTTTTGCCCATTATAACGAATCTGTGGATACGTTATCGAATTGATTAATGGAAAAATTTACACAATAATAAAATTATGATATTTTGTAAAAAATACTTAATGAATTGGAAAAATACAGTGAGCCAAAGCAAACTGTATTTATTAGGTAAGCCATAAAGTGAAAATCACAACCATTGAGACCAGTTTTTCAAATTTTTTTGAAAACAAACGAGTTTTAGGGTTGATTTTTAAATTCTTTAATCCCCAAAATGTAAATTCATCATAAATTTCCTATAGTTTTCATATTATTTCTCTTATGATGACTGAATTAAAGCTAAAATAGTGAAGCTAGCAACTATGTGGCGAGGAAGCGAATTTCATTCTACTTCATGGTTTGATAAATAGAGCCGACTGAAAGGAGCCTTTGCTAACGACAAAATCTTCATTAAAATAGGTGAATTATTTAGTTTAAAACACAGATATTTAATACTGCTTAAATAAAATCGAACGAATTCGTTCACTCACCAAATTATTTGGTGAATCTAAAGGTACCCATGTAACAGTAGTTAAATGAAATTTAATGTTCTTAGTTAAATTCTTAATTGAAGGTAAGGTCAGTTTCGTTGTAGTACTTACTTAATATTCATACTCGTATATGTGTTTTCCAAAAATTAAATTCGAGCTAATATAAGATCTAGACTCGGAAAGAATTTAAAATCAGATATTCGTGCATTTTTTTAAAATCAGTTAGCCTACCATGCTTAATTCATAAATTCATTGCATAATTTCTGAGTTATTAAAAAACAAAACAAAAAAAAAGGTATTTCCATTTCTTTAACACCACCACGTCCGTTTCATTAGGCCAACACCATACCACTAGGCTAAAGAGTGATTTTCAATACCCTTCACCTTTTTTTTTTCTCTATTTATAAGTAGCTAAATTACTAATTGTTAATAATGCTGGGAAAAAAGATAGGGAAAAAAAAGTGATAACCATTTCAAAGGCATAACGCCAGGCACGCGTTCGTACAAAATGCAGTCACGTGCCGTTAACCGCCACTTAAATGTCATCCGATCGGTGCATTACACCTCTAATTATCGCAGTGGCTGAAATGAAAAGAAAAGAGACATAAAAAAGTGCAAGAAGATTCAATAAAATAATTGGCCTGTATTTTTTTTTTTACCAGGACGAGTATAGGTCACGCGTACAAGCAAGTAGTACCTATGTAAGAAATTTAAAAAGAAAAATGAATTTAGAATATAAAAAAATAAAGGCCTAAAGTGTTCCATATATTTTTTTCTGGGTAAAAAAAAAATTAAAAAAACATAAATAGCACTAACCAAAAATAGCATTATGATTTTTTTTTTTTTCCGTCTCCAAAGTAAATATCTCTCGGGTATTAGGATGCTAATAAATTACCAACAAAACCCTGGTACTCGATCAAAAAACGCTAGTTCCCGAGAGGGGTGGATTTCCCATTTGCAACATTCGATTCAATATTCATGATGATGACGATGATGATGGTGGCGGCGATGGTTTTTTAATTCATTGCTCTGGTGTGTTCCTGTAAAACGATTTCTTTATTTTTTTGTTGCCCTCTCAAAATGTTTTACGAAGGTTCGACCAAATGTTCGATTTAATTAGTTGAAGCTTTTAGGAAGACACATAATGAAACTAACGTAAGCAATGAAACATAGAGAAGTTAGGTGTAGGAGAAAATTGGGGAAAATGTAAAAGTCAGGGAGAAGACAATAATATAATAATTTTATTACGAGATCAAAGGGTTATAGAGAAACGCAAGTGCCTCAAACAAATTGATTTTCGTTTACAGCTTTTAGGCAGAAAGATGTCTACTAGATATGAATTGTAAATATCGATAAGCTATACATTGTGAGGATGTGTCCAGTGTTGGACAAGTAGGGCACAGTTACTTCTCAGAATTTTGAGCTAAACCCAAAAAACAGGAATATTTCTTACCATTTTTTTTTTTTTACTCCTTCATAAGTTACAAGCTAACTGTTTTAGAGGCTGCACGTAAAACAGCTCCGGGACCGAATGTAAACAAGCAGAAGCTGTAGGCAAAAGCTGCTTGTTTCCGAGCAAGATTTTGCAATCTAAAAATTCAGGACCTTCTAATTTTGTTTCAACGATCTCGCTTTTTTTGCCATCTGCGTGGGAAAAAGCTGCGTGTAAACGAATATGATTGTAAAGTAGTTGTGATAAAAACAATTTTGTCACAAGATCAGAAATTGTTTATTATTTTTTCAACTTGTAAAAAAGCTCTAGTGTGGGCATAAAAATGTAAAAAGCTACAAGCAAAGATTTTTAACAAGCCTGCTTCCAACTTTAAAGAAAGCCTAATGAAAACCACGCTGTTAGTATCATTAGTAGCATCAAAATTTTGGGCCCATGAAGATGCTTATTCTTAGATGGTTTGTGTTGCTTCGAAACGTTTATTTGAAGAGCTGAAGTTGTGACATCTGATTACCTGCAGCCTCCCCCTCACGTCACCACCAAATCATAATTGTTACTATACTTTACAATAGGGAATGGCTCACAAACTTTAAGATTATACTATCGGTAAGTCTCAATGGAAAATACATCGATTCCACATGGAAATAAATTCGCATTCTACGAAACAATGAAGAAACGTCTATCGATTAGTATTTACAATGTGGTGACATGTATATTCTCAAATCTCAGTCATTGGTGAACCAACACCTTATCTCTCTCAACTGTTCACAAATTTGGTTGAACTGTGAACAGTCAGTCTCATTTTACATATAATGAAGTCCGTTTGTTGTGAATACGAAATATTATTCACGACATACTACAGCTTTTGTTTCGACAACAAGTCACCCTTTTTTCAAGTTGTTTTTACCAAAACTATACGAATGTGAACGCCGTTAGCAGAAACTGTACAGTCTGTTACACTGTTTTTTGATTCCAACAACAAATATACTTCGTTGGAATCTGTTGGTTCACCGGACATCGATGACCATGAGGCAATATGATTTTATGATACCTGCACACCTAATATTTGTACATCTAACTGTAAGTAACCTTTTTACTGTAATAAAAATGTGAACTGTGATAATGGGTTGGCCAACTTATTTATTTCGTTTACTCGAAATTGCCCAACATACTTCGTAGGCCTTGGGAGCTTTTGCTGGTAGGCTGGTAGCCTAACTGTTTGAGCTGACTTGTGGTCTCGACTCTACAATTAATCGAGACTCATTGATATACTTCGAATTGTGATATCAAACCCCTACACTCGGGATATATGTTCGTTTTCGGATGTCACAAAGTTATGTTTGAAATTTTCAGATCCGAACCTGTTCTTTTTAAAGTTATTATCAATTCTAGCCAATGGTTTTTGTGTCAATGTCAGTTTTGAGATATAAAATCTCAAACAACATAAACCTTTAGTCAACCTCGAAAGTTTTGATGAATAATTTTATTCATGGACCGATTCAGTTTTAAAAATTAGATCTCAGTTCTACTTTATAATTTTAACATCAGTTCTGAGAAGTGAGAATTCAAAACTTCAAAGTTCAAGGCCCGTACTTTACCAATTCAAATAATCAGTTTAAAAAGAAAAAAAAAACATAAAATTTCTGATTTTCCTCCAGGAATGAAACAATTCCGTGTATGCCATTACACTGTTTTCTACACTCACCTAATATACATTGAAGTCACTTTTTTTGTTGCATTATTCCATCCGTTACACATGATAAATTTTCAAATAATTTTGAACCAAAATGGGTTCCTGATTGTAGATAATTTCTTAGAAGTTTCGCTTCAAAAGCTGAATGTTTTGTTTCTGGACTTGCAAAAAAGGGCACTGTAATCGAGTTGAAAAATTTTTACTAAAGCTTTCTTAGTAGTTTTGAACCAGTTCTGTTGAATGATATCTCTTTACACCAGCTCCAAAGGCAGATAATGCAGCTCGTATCAGTACGTATCCATGCACAAAGAGAGAAGCTGCTTTGGAAAATTATTAGATCTTTTAGTCCAGTCATATCCAACAATAAAAAAAATTTAGCACACGAACTTTATAAGTTTTTTTGGTGGGTTCCCAGAGTAACATACTAAAATTTGTACTCTCTAGATCCCTTAGAATTTTAGAGAGAGTGTTCTATCCTCCAAAATTAGGTTCTTCAATTTTTCTCCGCGAATTTCAATTTCATGATGAAAATAGTTCAGTAAAAAATTTTTCAGCATAAAATTTTCTATAAAGTTCTGTGAATTTTTTTTCCTACATCCTCCATCCCTAACCCCTCCAGTGAGTCTTAGAAACAACTATTCTTCAGTGAATATATTCAACAACATTGTACAGTAGATGCCACTTATTAGCATCGCGGATTAAATATGATCAATCGCTTTATTGAATCAAAATATTCAGGTACAGATCATCTTTATAAATGCATTAATACAAATTTGGTTATTCAAGTCACAATTTGTTTATTTTGTTTAAATTATAGTTGACAGACCCATTTTTATAATGAATTAAACCCTCACCAAATGTACAGAGAGATGATATGGAAGGCCTTTGCAACTTTAAGAGCAAGTGTGTATCTCGGAGCCGACCATTTTGAAAAACACTGGGAGTACCCGCAAAGATGTCATCTTTCCCTTCTCAGACAAATCAAAAATGCTGATGAAAATTAAGTAATATGCACTAATCACATGCCCATACTTCATGTGACAAATCTGTAATAATTGCATAGCAATAAAATTTGTAGGTACTGTAAGTAAGCTAATCAAGTTATTCGACAAAAACATTTTTTTCAGGACTCACATTTCGCTTATTTGAATCATCCTTTTATTGGAATGATTTTGTTTCGGTCCTAAAGTGATTCTAATAAGGGGCGTCTACTGTATATGAAAATAATATATTGACACATAATTATCATACTTTTCAAATAATTCGAAAACCCAATACATATTTGCAACTTATCTCCTTTCCATAACTTCTTATCATCCACTCCGCTTTCACAATTTTTCTTCACGAGAACAAAGCTGTGAACACCTAAGGGATGATTGCAGGTTATGGAATGGGATGAATGAGTAGCTTGTTTTTTTATTTATAACAATTATTATATCATATGGGTAACAGTAAATATTCGCAGAATGTATTGCAGACAAAAGTTTATACTCCGAAATATTGAAAAAAATGAGAAAGATAGCTAACCCTTTAGAACAAACAGAACACCAGCAACGAATCAGAGTAGATTTAAGTATTTATATCCAGCTATTATCGCAGCTGATTTCACTTTTGTTTAAATGAATTATAAAATGCACCCACTGTCGAAGCCAACAAACTAAAACAGACTAAAGAAAAATCAAATATTTTTGCAACCAATAACTCCAAATTTTGTAAGCCATTTTCCTTGCAATATGGGAACAAAATCTAAAGTTCTTGGAAATTCTCTCACAATGCAGCCGAAAAATTACTACAATAAATAAAAATATTACCGTTCGAAGTCCTTTTTCTATCCTTCATTTATTTTATGAGAACGATTAACTTTAATCAGATAACTTTACAATCAGCATTTTGCATCGAAAATATGTTTTGTCTCAATGGACCGTACATAAAAGAAGCACCTTCATGTCCCTACCTATACGTACCTATGTTGAAAATTTCTTGAACAATCAGAAAAACTAAAAAACTATACTGGATTAAATAAAATAAATTAGGTTAATTTCATAGCGAGAGTATAAAAGCGAACAAGATAATTTCTAACACACTATTTCCTCAGTAATTCGCTTGCATCAGCCCAGTGAGCTGAGTCAAAAAGAAAAATCTACAAGCGAACGTAAGCGAGTCCAAAATAAAAAAAAAGACACCGGAACTAAAACGAGAAGAATAATCGCATTTTGAAAAAGATTAATGTATAAAACATGATTTGTTTTGGTTTTGTAAAAGAACAGCTTCGAGGAAGACAAAGGCACCGAGCCCCAGAATAGAGGAGAGGAAAAAATGTTCATCTCATTCAACAAATGCTAAATCCTTTAATGTGACACGCGTATAATCAAGTGTTAACGCGTCCAAAGGGTTGTTTAATTCAAATGCGAATCTCTCTAATGCGCAAGATTATCGGTTTAACGGTTGGTCGTTCGAAATTTTATCATTCTTCGTACGACAACGAAGCGTAAAATTGTTGCTGATTGGATGAAAGAAGGTGAAAAAATAAAAATTGTTAATATGGATTTCGACTTTCAATTTTGGATTTAATATGCTAAGGTAAAATTTCATAATATTATAATTTCAAGGAACCCAAAATCAAAGTATAGGTATTACCTATCTACGTATTGAATAATTAATCTCAATTAGAAAAATTCGACTTCAGCCGCAAAGAGTCGATTTCAAAATAGATCAGAAAAATCATCAGTAAGATGAAAAGTTGATTTTTCAATTCTCGAAAAAAGTTTCACTTCAAATAGTCACTACGAAGTAATAAAAAAAAAAAAAAGTGCTCGAAGATCCGTTTTTTTAAAACACGAAAGAGAGAGAAAACGAGTCTTCATTACGTATAGAAAAATTTTCTGTGATTTTAATGGACTTTCTCTCTCCCCTAATGGTTAAAAATTAAAATTAAACAACCACACAGGTCTGACAAATGAGTTATTAGGTTAAACAATTTTCTTGTCTTCAGAAGAATTGCAAAACTTCGATAAAATTGAAACATTTTAACAGATTCAGCTGAAAAGTTTGAACCTTATTTATGCAGGGAATGAAAGAAATTGGGTTTTTGCATTTTCCCACAAGTTTTAGAGTGGAGGTTTTCGGAAACTTTAAAAAAAATTTTAGAACCTACGAAAATATAGTATTTGACGCAACTAGTTAGCAAAACAAGTGATTATCTGACAAGTTGTAAAGTTGCAAGGCAAGCTGCAGGCCAGCGCTTTAATATCGTAATCACAATGAGTCAACTTTTGCGAATAACAAACAAGTTTCATACAATATTTTTCGCAATACATATCGCAAAATGCGCAATTAGATTTGTGTTTTCAAGGTCCAAAATGTAAAATTTCCAACTAAGGAGCAAAAAATGTTTAGGGGGAGCAAAAGTCAATAGCGAAAGTAAAATAAGTATTTGCTCCCACAACAAAAATATTCGACTCTTTCTTCCAACCATTCAAATAATTCCCCTAATCAAGCGTGCGAATATATTGCAAAAAATAGCGCTTTCTAACGAAATATACAATTTTACAACGAATATCCACATCAAAAAGTGATTTACATTTTATGAAATATGTCAGATTCTCTTATTAACAAAATTTTACAAATAAAATAAGTATATAATTACGGAGAGGTGAACTATTGTTGTTTATAGGCATGAGTGGGTAAAACGGTTTTCTTTCATACTGATATTACACCGTCTGCATATATGTAAATTGCCCCTTCAAGAAATAAACAAAAATTCCATTAAGAAAAAACTGCATTTCTACACTAATGGAAAAATGGAAGTAATTTTCGGCTGTTCCAAATTTAATTGGAAATCTCTTATTTTTCTAACCCAAATTGATTTAATAATAACATTTTTTTGGTGTACGAGTTACAAAAAACAAAAAAACTTTTTGGCAACGTATGACACCAACTGTACGATTAAGTATCTTTTTTTATGGCCCAAAATGTAAAATTTTCAACTCAGGAGCAAAAATTTTTCAATGGGAGCAAAATAAATATTTTTTCCCCATAACAAAAATGTTCGATTCCTTCCATCCATCCAATCTGACACCTTCCCTAATTGTGCATGCGAATGTCAAGTGTAATGTGAGCAACCTTGACTCATACAATTTAAAACATTCACCTCTGGCCTAGGTTACATAGTGAATTTAGTTTTTACTCTTTTACGGATTAGACCATACACGAGTATATTAATATTTGAAAGGAGTATTAATATCTCTGAATAAAATAATTTATTGTCCGCACTCGTATGGTGGACCTTAACTTTTCTGAAACAAGACTATATAAAATAATTCAATCGCAAATAGTATTTTAACACTTTTATACTTTTTACAATACAATTTTATTAACAATGTTGAGAGTGATACTCGAAAAGAGTCTTTAATAGAGACTATTATAAACATATAGTACTCTGAAAGAGGTTACAATAAGGTGTGGAGTTTGTATACATTTTCAGGGATATGTTTTTATACTGTGGTTAGTGTGTAGCAGTAATACATGAAATGGACGGATTCATATATTCGAGGGACCAGTGTAAATGAGGTCACCGAATACTGTTAGGTTTATAGACTTATGTACTATACCATAATTTTTAAACAACAGAAAGAAGAAGAAGATAAATTAGTGAATGAAGAAGAAGAGCCAATGGAATCCAGGGATATCGTTATGAAAATGAAATAATATCGCCTATGTACAAATTTAGTTGTCTATAATTTTTAAGGCCAACTATATGCGTTACACTATTTTCATTACCTATCTTCTATTTTTAGTTAGCGTTTTTGGTTAGGCTACCTAACGCACGTCCCTCTTTCTCCAATAAAGAGAGATTGAAATTATTCCCGACTCCATGGCCAGAAAATTTTAGCACGTATCCCTGTTTTTAGTTTGCGCATTAACCAAAAATTTTCGTTAGAACACTTTTTGTGTCACATTAGTCTGGGGGTAAATTTCAAAGAGTTTCTTTCAGTGTACATTCGTCAAACGCTAAACAAAAATTAGCACAAAAGTATTTTAATGCGTTGTCGGCAAACAGAATAAATAAAAATTACACAAACTCATAATGCAATAAACGAGATTTCGAAAGAAAAAAATGAAAGAAAATTTCATTTATTATTCATTATTTTTTGTGTTTTCTTTAGTTGTTGTATTAAAGCGGAAAGAAAACCAAAAAAAAAAAAATTAATGTTTGTTCATATGTCGAATAAGTAGGCCTACACACCCTCATTCGTCCGTTTCCAAAGCCTTTACGCTGTATTTTCGTTTATCTGTATAAGTCAATTTAATTCGTCATTCAAAAGCTTTTGACAGCTACACATCAAACATTTGTGTAGGATGGGACGGAACCCGTAATATCTAAGTCTCTATAATGCATTGCTTAAAGTAACCACAAAGAAATTTCGAATGAAAAAAAAAAGGGTGGCAGGTTCTTTGGTTGACTGAAGATGTTTTCAAAATAAAACAACATACTGCTGTTTGCCTCCTAGTTATTTGACTCAAAAGTAAAATTTTATCCTCACAAAAATATTAATTACCTATTTATCATATTTTTAGCATTTTTAACCTGAATTTTAAATTAAATTTTATCAGAAATTGTCCGTCAGCAGAATGTTACGTGGATAGATATCAGAAGTGTTTCACCTTATTCACATTTTATATTTTGCCTCTCAGCATTTATTTCCATTCGTTTACCATTGTGATAATGTTTGAGATGTGAGATTTAATATGAAGGCATGTAACTAGAACCTCCACAATCAGTTGAAATAGATCCAACAGAAACCATTCTGTCAGCAAACAGTCCTACATATGACCCTTCTTAGGAGAAAAAGAAAGAAAAAAACAGGTCAACTGTGCGGCCGGGAACTATGAAGAAGTCAAATGGAAAAAATGAGCCCAAAATTTAACTTTGGAATTCCTGATATGACATGCGCGCGTCTAAATATAATGAGATAAACATCATAGACTGAAAATTTAAAGGGGTCGACCAAACAAAATAACCTGACATTGATCTATGTCTGTAAATAGAACACACTGAACGTAGAATGGAAATCGATTGAAAATTCAATTTAAAACCAAAGATGGTGGCTCAAAAATCTTTTTCAGGGCCCTCATTCAGTGGGTGCAACAAAATTGGATTTAGATAAAATTTATAAGCATCTAGCTCGTTTCAAACATGTGTGGTCTACATCATAATGAATGGGCAAGTTTCGAAAAATAGCTCACAGTCAAAACTTTAAATAGGCTAAATGTAACTACGAATAAATTTTCACCCGGGAAAAATTAGTCTAAAGAGTAGCTAAACTAAAATTTGAATCGACCGGGTGAAACGTTATCAGAAGAACTTTTTTTTCATTCTACCGAACAGATCACGATCAAGGATTTTGTTTTCTTACGATTTTTGGGTAGATACTCTTCATCACTTTCACTCACTTTCTCTATTATTTTCGAGTAAAACACAAATATTAAGTTATATTTGTCAAAAAATAAAAAAACAATAAAATAGACCCACAAAACCGAAGCTAAACCACAAATAAAAAGCTTTTTAAAGTTTGATCTTCGAATACAGTAACCATCACTTCATCAAAATAATTGGATTTTTTTTTTTTTTTTAATAAAGTTGAAGCGTTCGTTTTTTCAAAGCGAACAATCAAAATCATATTTATTTGTTTAAAAACATAATAGGGAAGAAAATATTACGTCATTCAATCACCAAGGGTTGAAAATAATAGCGAACATCCAACATCCCGTCCCTTCGGCGTAATACAAAAATTCAGACTAGTTTTATTCGGTCTTTTTACGACGCAGGAATAACAACCTAGCGCGATAAAATTGGCCCTTGTCTGTTTTTCAAAACAGCGGGGTTCTTGAAAATTGTTTTTCAAAAACTTAGCCAAAGCTGAAATTACGAAAAACCTGTCATAAATTTTTACAGAAGCTAGTACGGAGCAGCTACCCTCGAAAAACAACATTATAACAACGCCTTACAAGGACAAGGTTTTTTGAAGTAGATAGGAAAAAGAAAATAATATACTGCAAATGTGATGGAAAATATTGAAGCAATAAGTTATTCGTGGACTACGTATATGCAGCTGCTGAAATAAATTACCTAATCTGTTGTGAGCTGTCCGATTTTCACACCCAAGATATCCAAAATGCATTTACAGTTACCAAGCAATGAGCATCGAGCAAAGGGGCAAATAGTGAAAGCTAAGAATTTCGTGTATCTCGAGGAGGATGCTTAAAGAAACTGAACCAGTCGATAAATTTCGTCAATGATTCGTTACAAGCCGTCCAGTAGTTCTGCAGTGATGTTTGGATAAGGTTACTTACCCTATCATTTTATTGATTTTTTGTGTCTGATTCTGGTATCTCATGGTAGGTGTAGTCTAGGCAACTAAGAAAATTTATAAACCTTTTTTTTAATAACAACCGGGATTTTTCTTTAAATTATTGGCAATGGTCTTACGAACAACATACTGAAAATCTCCACCCTCACCCCTGGTACTAAATTTTATAGGGAACATAAACTACCCTAAGAAATGATTTTAGTGTATTTTCCAAAGGAAAATGCAACTATTGCATTCAGCGCAACGGCAGGTCTTAGGGATGGGACCTGTGAAAAAGCGCCAAATCTGAATCGTCGATCATGAATATATGTATAGGTCACTCAAATTCCTCTATACACAATACATATTGAGAAGTCCGAGATCTGGACCTCAAAATAAAAATTATTTTCGACAAACATAAGACAGAATAATGACGTCACAAGTTCAGACAAATTTTTGAGAGACAAAATTCGAATTCGGACATTATATTATCCGAATTCGAACTCGGATTCAGATGAAGACGTGAAGACAGAAATAAAATCTGATTCTCTTTCAGGCAGTTATAATGTATTTTATTTCAGCAACGACTTTTCCGAATTCAGACAAATTCAGACAATAATTTGGTTCGATCCGACAGACTGGCGCCATGAGACATATATTAAATGAAGACGAATTGAATAGAAGTAAAAACCCATCGACGGACATGAATGCAGCCAACCTTTTTTATCTCCGTTCCTTCCACGCTTTGCTTGTGGTTTGCAGTCATCTAATATATTTTATTATATTTTGCTTTATCAGTCATCCACGTGCGCTTTTTGCCTATTGTATGTCGACGTATATTAATTTCTAATATCTGTAATTTTATTGGCTGTAGACATTTGGTAATTCCTCTCGCTTTTTGTTATCGACATCGCATGTTTGAAGGCAATTAGCAGACAATAAGTGGGGAAATTTCCTCGACAATAATAAGCTGATTTGTGAAGACGAACTTTAAATCAACACTCACTCCTCATCTTTTCTTCACTACAATCACACGTCACTCACTCTCTTCTTTCACTCTCAATCACACATCATATCACTCTTGATTTTGCACTGGCGACACCCGGTACTAGGTTTGTCTTTGCAAATGAGTCCTTCTTGTGTAGGCGGATAGTAACAGGTCCAAGTCACAAGTCGTACGTTTAAGTCCTCACGTTAGGCAATTTTATAAGTGTACCATCTTCGGATGCAGATATGATTCAATCTGATCTACCTTGAAGACAACTAGGATGGTAGTTTGTGTTCCAGATAGGTTCAGTTGAAGACAAAGGCAGATTAGGGGTGTTCTTTCGTCACGAAGGATCAGTAGTGACGACACATAAGACATTTCTAGTTTCGCCAGTTGCACATCGCACTTCAAGGCGATCTTTTGAAAACACCTGCGAGGTGAAGCATCAGTTGACAATACGATCAGATGGAGTTCCTGGCACCTGCTAGGAGGGAAATTTGGTGTGTTGAAGACAACTTTCAGACAAGCTTGGTTCAAGATGACTGCCTTGCTCTGTCATTTAAAGGCCGCGTCGAGCCTTCTTTCTTCGCATAGTGGATTTGACTCCATCTATGTCAGTAATTATCTCACCTCACCCTCACTTTTAACCAAAAGCTCCGAGACCTAAAGTTTCGTATTAGGAGTCTTTTACACAACAAAATCATCACTCATGAAGACACACAATTAGGTGAAGACACAACAGCTTTCTGATGATTTCTCCTACTTGTTGTCTGCAATAGCTTTTTTTTTTAACTTTTTATTTTTTCCGCTACACACTATGCTTTGTTCCGCTTTGTCGACACTATAGTTCTTTTGTAATTATAGTCTTTGACAAAATAATTCTGCTGTTTGTTTTTGTAGGTTTCGAACCTTGTATGGATCGAAACTCTGTTAGGCTCTTCTTTCCACAACAACTTAGCTTATTGCTGATTCGTCATATTAATTTGCTGAGGTATGAAGACAAAAGTAAGCTGCGTTTTGCCGTGTCTGATGAAGTCTAATTCAAGTCAAGAAGAATTCAGCCGTAGGACATAGTCAAAGTCAAAAAATAAAATGTCTTGAAGACACAATTCAAGACCCCTCGAGTCAGTGTTTCGGCTGCATGATGCCCTAACTTTAGGACATTGTGACGTCATTAGCATTTAAACACCACTATACATTAAAGGTTGACTTTATAACACGTGACAGGAATTGATTTCGTATGCCTCATAAAATATTGGCGACTGTGGCAGGAATCGATTTCGGACGCCTCAATATATATATATTGTGACATCTGATTACCCACAGCCTTCCCTTCACGTCACCACCAAACTTCGATTACTCGTATACTGGTAGGGAACGGCTCACAAATTATAAGGTTGTATTAATGGTAAGTCCACAGGCAAATACATCAAATCAACATGAAAATAACATCCCTTTCCATGAAATATACAACACACTAACCGATTACTTTTTTATACTTTGAGGTGACGTGTATCTTTGAATCTCAATCATCGGTGAACCAACACCTTATCTTTCCCGACTGTTCACAATTTTGGTTCAACTGTGAACAGTCAGTCTCATTTTGTACATGATGAAATCCGTTTGTCGTGAATACGAAATATTATTCACGACATACTACAACTTTTGTTTCGACATCAAGTCACCATTTTTCAAGTTGTTTTTACCAAAACTATTCGAAATGTGAACACCGATAGTAGAACTGTACTAGTCCGTTCAAACTGTTTTCAATTCCAACAATGATTATACTTGGTTGGAATCTGTTGGTTCACTGGACATCGAGGACCACAAGGCAATACAATTTTGTGATACCTGCACAACCAGATATTTTATGTCCTACTGTAAGTAATCTTTTTACTTAATAAAAACGTGAATTGTACTAATGGGTTGGCCAACTTATTTAAACTGTTTACTCGAAATTGCCCAACATACTACGTAGGCTTTGGGAGCTTTCGCTAGTAGGCTGGTGGCCTAACTGTTTGAGCTGACTTGTGGTCTCAATTCTATGATTTCTCAAGACTCGTTGATATACTTCAAATTGTGATATCAAACCCCTATACTCAGGATGTACGTTTGTTTTCGGACGTCCCAATATATCCAATTTTAGCGCATTTTGCACTTTTTGGGAGTCTGTAGAGCCTCTGTTGTTTGACCTACTGCAATGAAACTTGGGATATGTTAGAAGCTTTCAAAGGCTACATATTTGTGTTAACATTTTTGGAATTCATCCGCTGGTTTTGGAGGAAGAAGTTTTCAAAGTGTTGCACACCCATCATGTTGTCATCAATATAACTCCCGTAAATTAAAATATTTTGACTTGAAATTTTTGCAGCAGTTGGAAACTATCAAAGACTGGTTTAGTATTAAATTTGAGCAGAATTGGTCCCCTGGTTTTCAAATGGCAGCGATTACAAAACTTGACAATTTTGGAAAATACCCACCGTGGTTGATATGCAGGAAAGATATTTTGTAAATGTAGGTATCAAAAATAGTGACTTATTCTTTAAAATGTTTTCAATAAAAGTTACTTCCTTACTAATTTTGCATAAAATAGTATTCTTACCATTTTTGACTTAAACCCCTCTATCACCCTAAATCTTGTGCAAAGTAAGGTACTTTTTCACAAAGAACTTTTTAACGTTCAATGTATCAACACCTATGACTAAATTGTATAATTGTGAAGGGACAAACCTGATACTTGAAAAAACATAAACCAGAAATGATTGTATATCTATGACAAACCAACTTTGCAAACTGCTGCCATAGCTCAAAGGTTAAATAAGAGCTCAGCATGCCTGATCCTAAGGTTCTAATCTGGAGTTGAATAAACTTTTTTTAATTTTTTTTTTTAGTCCACTGATATTTTTGTGTATTCGAATGGTGTGTAATCTTTTCTCATTTTGTTGGATTTTTCACTATACTTACAATCAAAAAAAAAAAGCCAAAGCTAGTCCATGATGTTATTGTGCCAAACAAATTTTACTATTCATCCACTTTCCTTCTGGCTCGCTCCTTCACAATTATACGAATTAGTCACAAGTATGTATCAACTATGTAACTAATAACTATAGACCCAAACAAAGAGTGTCAAATATCCAGAATCTCATAACTACAAAATTTCAGAACATAATATTTTCATGTTTTGATTATTTTGTGCAATAGTACCTTATTAATTAAAATTTTCCTATTTTTTACATTGTAAATTTAGTGCCTCTACTCTCACTCTATTTTCCACTTGTCCTTAAGTTTTTCTGGTTGACTTAAGAACTTACGTATACTTAAGCAGGGCTAAATAAAACTAATACAAATACAGAAATTTGATTTTGATATAACGTGTAAACTCAAGTTGATTGACTGATCCCTGCCTCAGATTCACTTTCAGCACTGAATACCTACATTTCAAAAGTCTAATAGCGGTCATCTTGATCTTCTTCAAATTTGTTTTTATTCACATTTAAACACGTCTGATCCGAACAAAAAGAACAAATAGACCATCATTTTAATCCATGAGCATATTGAAATACGTACTTCCACCGCGGGGCTCCTCATTAGCTTCACTTGTGGGTGTGAAGTTTATTAGTTGCAAGAATTTGTATATTTGGCATACTTTGTTCGTATGTACAGTTGCATTCTCGCTACCTGTATTACTTTATTTTGCACAAGATTTACGGGCGATGGAGAGGTTTAAAGAAAAATGGTGAGAATACATTTTTATGTAAAATTAGTAGAAAAGGAACTTTTGTTGGAAACTTTTTTACGTATAAACTACTGTTCTTAATATATTCTCAAAAAACCATTTAATTGGGTGGTTTATGCCCCCTAGAAACTTTATCACAAGGAGTGGAGTATGGGATTTTCAATATGTTGTTCATAATAACATTAGCAACAATTTGAAGCAAAATCCCGTTTGTGATAAAAAAAAATTTTTAAATAACCATTTTGGACGAAATTTTCCTAGACTTGCATATAGGTGGCAATTTAACGTCGTGCAAGAGTTGTTAGAAGGTATCCATATTCCTGGTATATTATCGCTCTTGATAATATACAAAAAAATCAACAGATAGCGTAATTTAATTCTGTTCACAATTTAATGCCTTGAGCGATTGGCTAGGAAACTCGAAGTAGTGGTAGGTAACATGTGACTGAAGCAACCCCAAAATTAAAAATTTTTCCATTTTGCGAGAAAAACCCTGGCTCATAGATAAGTGTAATGGCCTTACAGAGAGTGCTTAGTACCCTTTTCAGGACCAGGGAGTTGCCCAAAGTGCCCTTCAAACTCACCATACCCCTCAAAATTTCCAAGTCCATAATTATGACATCACCCAATTGGTAACGAAAATCGAACGTGAAAATTTTGGATAGATACTCAGACCCACGACATATTCCTCTGAAAATTGATTGTATTGTCTCCTAACCCCCTATGGTTACTCTCGCACATTCTCTCTATTTTCATCTCTCTCTCTTACAACTTCTAACTCTCTCTCCCCACCATTCGCTTTTTTTTTTAATTTAAATTATTATCGAGTTTAATATTAGTATGTAATGGTTAGTAATAGTGTCTCCCTCTGTAATTGACCTTTGGTTGTTGAAGATCAGGATCTTAATTCAAATAAATAAATAAAATTATTGTAAAAACAATTTTTCGACGTATACATAGGTCAATGTTCCGTCCCGTTTTTGCAGACGATTCAGTTTGTCTACAAAAACGTGTCGAACAAATTATAGACAACTATTATTCCTAATTCTCGGAATAATAGCTGTCTATATTTTACCTAGCTTCTCACGAACGGACACCACCAGATATGCTGACAATGAAGTGTCATCATATTTGGCGGATGTTCCGTATCATGCCACCTTTTTGGTTGGCCATCTTATGATTGAAACAAAGAAAACAAAAGTAATGTCATGTCTTCATTTTGAAGACATGGTCATTCCTAAACCTGAAGTCGAGTAGAGATGTTGGGGTTCATACTAGTTGCTATGGACATTAGGTATCACTATATTAAGAAATAGAAATAAGTATAATTTAAAATGTTCGTAATAACTAAAGTGAAATTTCAATAAAAGATAAATGTTTGTAACTTATCTTATTTGTTGAGGTAATTTAAAAGTATTAAATTACTCTCGCATCAAATTGGTGCCCAAACAAAAAAACCTTCGGAAGTAAAATTTAAAAATCATAATAAAATTTTTTCTTAAATAAAGAATTTTGCTTTTCCTAAAAATTTTTTATATACCTATCGAGGATAATTAATTCAATTTTGCTGAAGCAAATACTTTCGCGTAAATAACAAATAAATCGTGGCTAAAATAATTCAAATATTAAAAATAAAATTAAACAAAGGTCTACGAAATCAAACCTTTATTGCGGAGGACCGCAAATGTTTAATTAAGGCAAATAAAAATAGTTCAATTAAAAATAAATTAATTACAAAAAACAATTCTAAAAATAAACTTAGAAATAAAACGAAGATCCAGACCCGGCTCCTGAAATTCAAAAAGAATAGAATCAGCCCAACCGGTATCCAAAACCACAGCTCAAAGAATGAGAAATCACTCACCAACAGCGTCGATCCGAACGAAACTAACGGTAAACTATAGAAGACTACAATATACTACTCGCCGTCCAACTGTAAGCAAATTATAAATTTATCTTCTGTTACTTCCAAAAAATTTGAAACTATTATTGATATCGTAAATAATATTGTAAAATGTAAAATCTCCCAAACCTCGCGAATGTCTGAAAAAAGTGAAAATACGAGTACATCGCTTCCCGATATTTTAGACTCATAAGTCCGAAGAGAATATTGTGGAATTCGAAAACCATCCTAAAAATCTGTATGAGAATCTGTCTGAAGAGGAAAATTACCCACTCCTTGGTAACCATTGGGGAAGTCGAGTATCTACTTCCTTTCTCTATCGTGTGCTAAAAGTGGCAAAAGTAAAAAGGATAGAAGGTAGAACACGTATCAAACTCCAGAAGAAACTTTACAAAGGTAGACACTCTAAACATTGGTTATTACATATATTATATACTCCAACCCCAACACCGAAAAATTTGAAAGAACAAGTAATTTTGACAGACTAATCGAGGAAAGTAAAAGTTATCGTAGAGTAACAAGAAGTATAAAAAATAAAGACCCCAACGAAGCTAAAGAAATCTTCTCCGACACAGAAGAAGAAGATTTAGAATCTAAAGGAAAAAAGTTAGAAACAGAAAAGAAAAGAGAGGAGGAAACAGAAAGAAGACTAGCGAGACGAAGCCTCAGCTCCAGTTTTGAAAAACTCTTATCTAAAGTATCACGCCACGTATCACCAAAGAAATCAATTTCAGCCACAACCGATTCCTCTCTCCCAAACGACGAAGACGAAATCTTCCTCAGAGAAGAATCAATTCTGAACCAAACTTTTGTCAACAGACCCTCACAGTCTAGT